>CM073761.1:34128647-34420132 GCA_037127475.1 Arma custos | reverse complement strand
TATTCACAAGGGCTTTAGATATTGTAATAATAATAAATTTTTAAATGTCTACCTATTGCTTTAAAAACAAGTATTTCCATGGAATGGAAGGTTAAAAATATTAAATCACTTTTAGAATCTTAGCCACTTATTCAGTACCAAACCCTTTTGATTGTTGCGCTGAGGAATATATTAGTGGAAATTTTTGTTTACTCCAGCTTTTCAATAAAAAAAAATATCGGTTTCCGGCAAAAATAGCGTCCTTCGCTACCTGAGTCCTACGCTATCCCTCCAATGGTATTTATAAAATGTTGGTAGAAAAATCAAAATAACTATTTATTTATAATGTTTTTTGTTGATGTTTGATCATCGAATGTGGCCTATATAATGTGCTATAAATATAATATAATATACAAACAAATGTACGTGTTGAAGACTACCAAAGAGCAAATATTACACTGGACTGTTTTCATTTTACGATTCATACGTAATCGGACAAGAAAGCTACTGCATAGGAGCGATTAGAAGATCGGGAGCGTATTGAGGTGACAAATAAAAGTAGAAATGAAATTCCTTACAAACGAGAATCTGATAAGGAAAGATCAATTATCAATTAACGAAAACAATATAAAGGTAATAATCTGAAAAAAACCTGACCTGCAATAGTTATTTAACTTCTGTTATATTTGTTGCTTGCTTGTAACCTCAATTCACCAAAGAATTGAATTCATCTTTTTTCTGACCGAATATTAGAAAGTTTCATATGAAGGAGCAATAATGATTGATTTAGGGTCCATTAAATGTTCCAGAACTACAGATTAACTATCCATGTCAC
Organism: Arma custos; assembly: GCA_037127475.1. Taxonomy (NCBI): domain Eukaryota; kingdom Metazoa; phylum Arthropoda; class Insecta; order Hemiptera; family Pentatomidae; genus Arma; species Arma custos. The sequence continues at coordinate 34,419,318 of CM073761.1, read as the reverse complement.
TATCACTAATATATAACCTTTAACTATCACTATCTATTAGTGATTAAGATTAAAAAAAAAAAAAAAACTGTACCACTCACTACAACCCGTGATGGGTCTGGGGTTCAGTACATGGTAGACAGTACTGTATCATGGGCAACGGTTGTGCTGGGAGATGATCTTTTTATTTATTTTTTGTCCTAGATCACGCTCAACCGTTTTCCCTCACGAAAACGGAGCTCAAAGCTCAACAGATTTTCCCCCATTTTTGGGTACCCATTTAAGAGGCTGGGTGATCTCCTGGAGGGTCCTAGATCCTTTATGATCCATCTCCGGCTGACAACAGGCTAAATAAAAGTCTTGTCCGCAGCGGGATTTGAATCAGGATTTTCGGCATGGCAACTCAGTGCTCTACCACTGAGCCACTCCGCTCCCATTAAGATTTACACCGGAATCGATTAATATTATATAAGTAGATAAATAAAAATTACTGTAAAACTTTTGAATTATCTAATTTTTTTTTTTTTAATTTTTACTATACCGAATTTTTAATAAGTTGAGTTCATAAATACCGGGAATAAAATGGTCCGTGTTGAGGTCAGAAAAAAATCTCTTAAATAAAGAGAACGATTTATTTTTAAATCAACGTTTCGACCTACAGGTCTTCGGGGCTAAATATACAAGATACATACAAATTAAAATGATGTATAGTAAAGAATAAAAATCAATTTAGGCATCATGGTATATGAGAGATAAAAATAAACATGGGGGACCCTTTAGTTAAATATAAGAAGAGAGGGAATAATTTTAGAGTATTATGAAATAAGTAATAAAGAGAGTAATAAAACATTGATCCAATATAAGAAGAAGATATTCAAGAAGACTTGCAATGTGGGTCAGAACGTAGGCGTAAAAATAAATAGTTCTCCTTATTTAAAGATTTTTTCTGAGATCCACCATTTTCTTCTTCTTATATATAAGGTCAACTAATACTATTCAAGATATTTATTATCAACCGACGCTTCGAATAAATATTTTATTTCAATTTAAGAAATTCTTGCTTAGATCCTCACCCGGACCATTTTCTTCCTTATACTTCATTTTCTACCCTTACAGGTTTATACCTTTGTAACTCAAGGAATAGGTTTGTAAACTCGGGTTAACAATGGTCTAGGTGTTTATTGGCACGTGGAGAGTTCATTTAAAGGTGTACACTGGATGTGGAGTGCCTTGTGCTGGAGTATCCTGGAGAAGGGACATTTACCTGCGGGTGACAGCGATAATGGCCACTCAGCTGTCAAGTGGGCGGTGTTTGTTACTGAGGCTACCAGTTCATGGAACCAGTGTTTCTTTCCTTCCGTTCTGTGACCTGGCTGAGGACCGTTGGTTTGCTCTCATTATCCCATGGTCCCTAGGCTACCTGGCTCCTCCTCTACCATAGAACCCATCCCGACATCCGGAATCTCCTTTGTTGGTCGACTTATTTTTGGGTGTGTTGTCCGAGCTGACCTGGGCTCTCCAAGAGCCTCTTCAATAGGCGAGTCCATTAGAATTATCCTCTTTCCCTTGCATAAAAAAGTACAAGTGGTGTGTTGTCATGAGTGGCCACGCTGGGGGGACCATAAGTTAGGCCTCCGCTGTAGGTAACAAAATACTATCTAGAGTATTTGTACCTTCAGTAAACGCCAAAAAGATGTCGATTTAATCTCTTCCAGATAAATAAACTACGAATCTGTTTAGAATAGTTGATCGATAAATGGGCTAACAAATGGAATAAGTTATTTAAAAAATAAAATGAGATTGTTGAATTGTAATAAATGTATCAATTATTTATTATTACCTAATTGGTTGTCGATTCCCTATAACATTTGCACAAATATTCCGAAGTGTGAAAAAACTATCTACGTGAAGGCATTTTTATATTTTTATCCTTTCCAAGACGGAATTTATATGAGTCTTATGTGATTAGTTTAGAGCTTAGAGCGTTTGTCTATTAAGTGTTGAAGTAGCCCGAAACGGCGAGCAGTTTGTTGTAGTTTCAATGCAGTATGAATAAACAATTAAAGTGTAAATATTAAAAAGGATACCATGTGAACGCGAGCTACCGTAAAGAACAAATGATCAGGTGGATATTTAACTTATTTTATTAGTATTAATTTGAAAGTAAATAAACGAGGAAATATTAAGAATATCATAATAAATATAATTCACTGATTAATAATATAACTGGAGAAATAAAATGATTTTAATTTTATTATTAGTCACCAACCATTCCAGGTCTGCATAAAACTGTTCCTAATCTAGTATGCTTGCTTCGTTTGTCGGAGCATGCACTTGTATTAGTGTCCATTTTCCTATGCGCAAATTAATATTGACTGCTAGGATGCTTGAGTTCACTGGTTCCCAATTCTCCACTCTTCTGAACAGCTCATCCTTCATTATAATGCCGACTCCCTCTGCCGCCATATTTCCTGGAGAGACCCCCGAATATATCATCCTATGACCCCCGTCCATCGCTATCACTCCAGCTCCCTTCCTCCGCACCTCAATGATTCCCAGAATATCCAACCTGTACGTCTTTATCTCCTCGGTGATTTCCGCTTCTTTGCCAGTAAGAGATCTAATATTCCAAGTCCCTAACCGTATGTCCTTTTCCATGCCGAGCCGTTTCCTTTTAGTCTGTCCAGATCCGAGGCTATTCGCTAATTTTCTTTTAATCATTTGTTCGTTGTTACGGGTGATTGGCCCAGTAAGAACACTGGTAGTTACTGGTAGTTCTTGGTATACCACCAACTTTGGGTTTTGGGAAAAATAAAAACAGTAAAAGAAGTATCCTCGTTATGGGAGACCTCAACGCAAGGACAGGCAATGATCACGCAAAAGCATATGGTGTGATGGGTCCGCATGGGGGCGGCAGAGTGAAGAATGATAGCGGTCAACGACTGATCGAGTCCTGTGTGGACAACAACATGCTTATTAGGAATTCATATTTTCTCCACAATTCAGTATATAAAATTACCTTCTCAGCCGCGTAAAGAAATTCAAATAGTGGTATTGACTATTTTATATATGGACGGGACATCAGGAGGTTTTTCACAGATGTGAAGGTTATTAGAAGAGTGGAAATAGGTAGTAACCATATGCTACTGATTGCTGACACCTTAAGGAACGCAAGACGAAACCAAAAGCGTACAATAGGATAGAAGTAAAAAAGCTTCAGGGCCCTCAGATAAGATAGAGTTATGCAGAGGAACTTAAAAGAAAACTTCAGGAATTGGATGCGAACGCCAGTTTGGACGATGTTTGGAAACATATTAAGGTTAGTATTCTGGAATCGGCTACATTGGTATGCGTAGTCAAGAGCATATCTACAAAAGGTAATCGTACTGCATGGTGGAGTGATGAAATAAAAGCTCTGGTTAAGCAAAAGAAAGTAGCCTAGAAGACTTATTACAAGGACAAAACCACAGAGAAATGACAATCATATGTATTGGCAAGTAATGGTACGAAGGAAGCCGTAAAAGCAGCCAAAAAGAGGTCGTGGGAAGAATTTTAAGAAAGACTGAACCAGGATCACGGTGAAAACATAAAATTGATGATTGAGAGTTGATGGAAGTAGTTTCGCATTTCACCTATCTTTGCACTGTTATGGATAAGTCTGGGAGGGTGGATTCAGAAATTCTGAACAGGATAAGCAAGGCAAACGCTATATACTACCAGATCTGCAATACTGCGATCGGGAAGAGAGAAGTGAGCAGAGGCGTGACACTACACATATTTAAGGCAGTGTATCTCACTGTACTCCTATATGAGGCTGACAGCTGGGTGCTGAAGGACAAACTTGAGAGAAAAGTCTCTGCTTCAGAAACGAGGTTTCCCCGAAGAATCGCAGGGAAAACGAGACGTGTCTGCATTCGCAATGAGAGAATCAGGGAGGAGTTGGGGGTTCCCCCGTTGAAGGATATCCTTGAGACTCGGCAGCTTAAATGGTTTGGACATGTCGTCAGAATGGGGGATCACAGGGATCCATTGAAGTCTATGGACTATGTCCCCGATGGTAGAAGACCCCGTGGCAGGCCGAGAATGTCGCACCTCGGATGTGTATACCGTCTGTGTAAAAAAAGAAACAAGAATATACGCCAAGCCAGAAATCTTGCAAGTAACATGGAACATTGGAAATCCTAGTTAGACGCTTACCTACGCTGAAAAGCACTAAAGGGTGATGCAAAAGAAGAAGAAGAAATAAAATAAAATAAAATAATATAGCTAGGGGTATATCCATTTAGTTAAAGTAATAACGATAAGTACAATTTTATAATAGGTTATATAAGTATAATATAATAAAAGTAATTGGGTACTAACAACATTACATTTATCATTTTTAAATAATTGAAATATTGTAGAATGTGTTATTAACTAAAAAATTAATAATAATAAGTTATAACTAAGTTTGGTAATAAAATAAGCTGTAAATCAAAGTTATGTACTGCAACAAAATACCGCCGTGATGGTTCGTAATGGGTCGGTTTTGTTGCACAGGTGGCAAGTCGCTACCTGAGTCTAACCTTTCCGTTGGGACGACATTTAACCATCCCAAAACTGACTTTTTGCTGAAAAATACCCCTAGATTCGAAGATTTGATCCAATTTCCTCATTTTTTTGTTTTTACTATAAACTATACCAGAACAAAAATATTCATACTTTGGAGTACTCCTGATATTATGTTTCTTTAGGGGCGTTAGTTAATTAGTATAAAAAAATAATCACCTGATCACAAATGTATATTGTGCGAAGTAATGCCTTGTTAATTGAACCGTCATTACTTTTTCATTATTACTTTAATGTTGTTTAATAGCATAATTATTAAAAATATAATACTTGTAAATATAAACCGTCTTAAGTGAATCAGAATCGTATTTGTTATAAATTTCATAGGAATGATGTGTCATTTTGACATTAGGTAAAAATAGGTTCTTCTTCGACATTCTTATTAATTAGAAAACATTTAGTTATGTTAAAAATGTTATGAAAATATAAATTAAAAAAATAGTCAGTTTAATTTAATATTTTACAACCCATTTATATTTTTCAACTTACATGTAAAATAAGTGTACGGTGATGACTAAAATAGATTCTTCGTTCGACACTATGGTTAATTTCAAATTACTTAGTCTTTTAAATGTATTATGAAAATAAATGATGATTAATTATAAACTATTTAGTCTTTTTCAATGTATTACATATTATATTCCAATGTTTTGTATTGTATTTTTTATGAATGAAAATATAAAATTTTAAAATAAAATCTCTGGGAAAAGCTTCCATTTTTTAAATTTGATATTACTAGGAGGGTACCCATTGTGTCCTTACCAACCTCCGTTTTACAAACTATATCCGTTCTTCATCAATTAAACTCATTTTTTCACCAACAATTTTCATTATTCCGCATATTTATTTTCATTATTTATTTCATAAATTAATTACAATCATTAGACCCATCAGGACTTACGGAATAGAGCTTTGGGTCTCCACTCAGCCACTGAATTCCTCTCGTATTCAATCCAAAATCCTTCGTAAAATCCTCAATGCTCCTTACTTTGTCACGAACAAAGTAATCCATAATGACCTTTATGTCCCGTTTATTGCTGATTTTAACACTAATGCCGATATCAATATTTTCATGACAAACTTCATTTCAACTCAAACCCTCTAGTTTCAAGCCTCGCAACCTATTAACTTCCTGACAATCCTCGGAGGCGTCTGAAAAAAAGATGGCCTCGTGACCCTCTAAGCTGAACTTTTTATTTGAGTACTACTACTGGGCAGTTTCTCTACTTGCCTTTGTCTCTGGACATGATTTATCTTTCATTATATTTACTTGATGTATTCTGTATACAGTTGTAAATTTCAGTAAATATATTTTAAAAAAAAGACATTAACTTATGTCATTATTCTCATAAATCTTCAAAAGTTCAATCATAATGTAACTAAAAATTGACTTTATTAAAAAAAGACTAGATGGAATAAAAAACCTTAATTTATAAACCTTTATAGCAACCTATAAAATTGCTACTGATGACTCAACTCAAAAATGGAAAATTTGGAGTCATGTCGTTGTTCTTTGAACGGAGCGATATGTACCAGTAGAATAGAATAGAAAAGTAACTTTATTCTGGGACTATGTCCCTTTATAATAACAGATAGGAACAGAAAAGAAACATAATATTTATCTGCCCAGAAGGCTAAATGTTACAAATCATAAGGCGTGTAAAAAGTGTATGGTTTAATAACTATGTTTCACGAAATATTCATAACTTAAACCATAACTTAAGTGCAGAGTTATTCCCTTGAATTTCGAATTTACTCTAATGTTGTTATTTTTCCTTGGGATTTCAATTAAAATTCATAACCAGTGAGACATTAAACAGCACAACACACTCAATTAATTTTTCTTTAATCTATATTTTTTTGCCGTTTTTATAGCTAACCATAAATACAAACTATCTTTTTTTAGCTATGACAATTTTGAACAAGAAATAATATTTTATGACATAACTCTAGATATGCAGATGACTTACCTTCCTTAGAAAGCTTTGGGACTCCACTAAGACATCGAATTCTTCTCGTATTCAATCCTTACAATCCAAAATCCTTCGTAAAATCCTCAATGCTCCTTACTTTGTTATGAACAAAGTAATCCATAATAACCTTAATGTCCCGTTTATTGCTGATTTGGCCCGAATCCGATATCAATCTTTTCATGACAAACTTTATTTCCACTCAAATCCACTAGATACTAGTTTCAACTACAACACTAGTTTCAAACCTCGCAACCTCTTCAATTCCTGATAATCCTCCGAGGCGTCTGAAAAGAAGATGGCCTCGTGACCTTCTAAATTGAACTTTTTATTTGAGTACTACCATTGGGTAGTTTCTCTACCTTTCTTTGTCTCTGGACATGATTTATCTTTCACTATATTTACTTGATGTATTATGTATACAGTTGTAAATTTCAATGAATATATTAAAAAAAAAAAAGTATATAGCTTTTTCAATGCAAACACAACATTGACTGATACCCATTAGCGAGCAGTGCACTACCTGTTTTTGTACTAAGATAGTTCGCGTATTCACTCATTGGGTGCACCACAATCGTGACTGTGACGAAAATACCAACTCGAATTCATCAATTTTAATACCTTTATTATTTATTTTAAAAAAATTGAATTATTGAAGGAGTTTCAAGGTTAGAACCACCTTGATAGAATGACAAGAGATACGAAAACTTTGAATAATTCTGGCAATAAAAAGTATGGTGTCTCAGTTACGGTCCGCTTCACAACTGTAAGGTAAAGTATTATTTATATGGTCACTCCACCCCCAGCAGCCGAGCAGTGAACATCTAAGGATCTAACTACCAGCCGGAATCTTAAGCATTCTTCTCACCAAGATCAGCGCCTGCAAGTTGTCGAGGCCCACACCTTGTGTGGAACCAGCTGAGACAGCCACCCTATCGGGTACGAGCAGCATAGCTCTAGTGAGGTACCAGCCGTAGTTGTGTGTGTCTAGTATGGACGGCGCATCGACCAGCGTGGTGGGAGCAAGCCAGAAGAAGAGAGCAACCAAAGCGAGGAAGAAAACCTGCTCAACCGACGACGGGTTCCTGAAGGCCAAGAGGACATGCCGGGTTGTGGATCAACCTATCAACTTTTCGGTGATTAGCTCTAACCAAGGCTTCAAAATGGAGACGATATACTAACAGACCAGGAGCAGGCTGTTAAGTTTGCAGATCACTACCGTGACGTAATAGAAAACGGACCATAGACACGTCCGAATTACCGACAGAAGAGATCGACAACAATTATATGTTTGCATCTCCGAAGCAGCTGAAGGCGATGCTCCTTCGTTCGCGAGGTAGTAAAGCCCTAGACTTCGACGGGATACAGACTGTATTGTTGAAACATCTACCGAGGAGAGGCTTAGTTCATCTGACAAACCTCTACAACTCCTGTCTCAGGCTGAGATACTTCCCTGAGGCATTGAAAAGAGCTACCCTCTTCCCGTTCCTGAAGCCTGCGAGAACTGGAAATCAGCTAGCCAACTACCGACGTATTAGCCCGCTTCCGCACATAGGCAAAGTTTTTGAAAAAATTATTCTTAATTATCTCAAAACCTACTGCTCGGAAATAGCACTAATCCCACCGGAACAGACTGGCTTCCAAGCCGAACTGTGGCCGGAACACCATCTGGCGAAGCTACACGCGGAAGTCAGCGAGAACATGGCAACCGCTATGATATCTATAGAGTGAACGGAGGCGTTCGACTCAGTGTCCCATAGTCTTCTATGTAAGACACTGCAGGACAACAAGCAGCTCGATACTTTTTTTTTTTTTTTTTTTTTTTTCCCCTACCTGCCATCGCTGGCATACGGGGTTCGGCGGTGGTGGGTTGATACGTTGGGTTTACGCACGCCCACCACCGCCAAAAAACAACTCTTTATTTAAATAACTTCTTATTCTACATAAATAAGGGGGGGGGGTACCATTTATATCCTGGGTACAATTTTAAACAAAATAAAAATCTGTGGTGCTGCCCGGTGCACGGATGTGCACCTTACTGGTGGGGCAGCACCTTTAAGGCCTCCTTTAAGGGTCTGCATCCGTCCGGTTGCCGTCCAGCCCTCCTGGTCCGCCGCATCCGTCCGGTCCGCATCCGGCCAGTCCACTCCCTCAGTCCTCTCCTCCTGGGGGCTCGTCCTCCTGCGAATGCATTGGTGAATCCTGGTCCGGTGGCTCGCCGGGTGGCCGTATCCTGCTGATAGTAAAATGCGCAGGACCGACCACCTCCTTCCACCCGTAGACATACTCCCTGAAATGGGGGTAATTGTCCTCCTCCATGAGGCGGGGGAAGTCTTCCTCGGCGAGGACGAAGATCCCGGTTTTCCTCGACATCCTGGCACGGTGTCCTTCCATCGCGGTGCAGGAGAGCAACACGTGCTCCGCCGTCTCTGGGACTCCACAGGTGGGGCACCGGGGGTCGACCTCTCTTCTATGCTCGCTGAGTTTTCCCCGGAACCCACCGTGTCCCGTCAGCATCTGCGAGACCCAGTAATCCGGGAGGACCCATGTCGCAGACAACCTCGACTGGACGGTGGGGAAGAACTTTCTCAACGTAGAGCCCTTCTGGCTCGTCACCCACCGTCCATTCCAGTGCTCTATCGAGTCCTCCCTCAAAATCCTCTTCCACAGGTTCGGGGTCTCGCCGATCTTCTGACGGAGTCCCTCCGGGAGCGTCTCCAGCCCCTGCCTCTTCGCTTCGTACTTGAGGGCATCCTCCTTCAGGAGGAGGTCCAGGGGCATGGCTCCGGCAACGGTGAAGCCTTCGTGACCCGTAGCAGAGCCAGTCTCTGGATCGTTACCAGTGTCCTCTTCTGCTGCTGCGTGAGGTTGCGGCTCCACACAGGGGATGCATACCTCAGGATACCCAAGACCACGCCTTTATAAATGGTCATCGTTGCTGGGTACCTGAGGCCCCAGAATGCACCCCCTATCCTTCCCAGTCCGTTGAGTGACAGTGTCACCCTATCTTTCAGGTATCCCAGGTGAGGAGTGGCGTCGAAGTTTCTCCTAAACTTCACGCCTAGGTACGTCACCTCCTCACCTAGTCTGACCCTCTCCGTCTGTATCTGCAACGTGATAGGGTGAGCCCTGTCGGTGGAGCCTCTTAGGAGTATGGCCTGGGTCTTGGCAGCGGCCATACTCAGCTTCCTCCTCACGCACCATTCCGCTACGAGACTGGCGCACCTCTCTGCTTCCATCTTCACTCTGGCTCTGCTGTTCGCGGCCACGATGACTGCCAGGTCGTCGACGTAGGCCGTGGCAAGGAAACCTTGATCTTCCAGTTCCCCCAGCAGCTGGTCAAAGACGAGTTTCCACAGGGCCGGCCCGAGGACCGACCCTTGTGGACAACCCCTCTCTATCTTCCTCTCCACCTCGTAGTAGCTACCTCTAATCCTGACACTCCTTTCGCTGAGGTAGCTACTTACGAGGGAGTACAGGTTGCTGGGGGCGTCGAACTCTTGCAGCCGCTGGAGTACGCAGGGCCACCACACGCTATCGAAGGCGGAGGATATGTCGAACAGTACTAACATGACGTACTTCTCCGCCCTCTCTTCTACGTCCCTGCGCACTCTCAACAGTGCATCGGTCGTTCCCTTGCCACGGGTCGAGCCGAACTGCCGTGGATGGCTCACCGCATCAAGGACCGGCCTTAGGATGGTGACGATGAGACTCTCCAGGACTTTACTCATCACCGGGAGGAGGCATATCGGCCTGTACGCCTTCGGCGTCTCCTTATCCTTGCCTCCTCCCTTCTAGAGGAGTCTCAGATCCGCGATCTTCCACTGTCTCGGAAACCGCCCCTGGTCCAGGCACTCATTGAAGATGCCAAGAAGGTCATCCTCAATGAGGGGGGCGCTCCTCTTCAAGATCGCGGCGTCGATTCCGTCGAGTCCTGGAGCTCTTCCGGTCCTCTGCCTATCCACGGCAAGACGAAGGTCCCATATATCCCATGGTGGACTCAGCTCGGTACCTGGAGGGCACACCGTGGTGCGTCTCTCCATCTTGTCATCTTCCGTATCCTGGGACGGATCATCCCTGGGGTATGTATAGCCTATATACATATCTGCAGTCTCCTCCAGGGTGGTTGCCTGGGCATCTCCCACTCTGATAGCCGCCATCATGGTTAGCGGCTTCACCTTGCCCAGTGCCACCCTGTACGGGATTCCCCAGGGATTCTTCTCCGATTCCTGGACGATAAACTCGTCCCAGGATACCTTCTTCCGGTGACGCACGCCGTTTCGGTATGCCCTGTACCTAGCCTTGGATTCCTCTCGGAGTGCCGGTCTCCTCTCCTCTTCCCTGCACTCCTGGTACCTGCGCCTGGCCCTGTAGTACTCCCTCTTGAGGAGCGTCAGGGCAGGCGTCCACCATGGGACCGGACGCGCTCTCGCTCTGCGGCGCTGGAGGGTCATATTGGCCGCTTCCGTGATGGCGCCCGTCAGCCCCGCCACTCTGCGGTCAACGGCTGACTCGCCTTCCATCGGCGCCATCTCATCCCATTCTCTATCGAACAATATTCCCTCCAGTTCACTGGAGAAATCTCCCCAGTTCGCCGTTCGGGTCACGAAGCCTTTCTCCACTGGTAAGACTCCGCCTTCCTCCTCTACCACACTGAAGGCTATGACCCGGTGGTCGGAGCTCGTGTCAGACCGTAGGGTCCAGCCCGCAATACGCCTCGCCATGGTGGCCGTGGCGAGTGTGACATCGATCCAGCTCTCGCCCCTGGCTCCAACGAAAGTTGGGCCAGAGGGCTCGTTCAAGACCAAGAGCTGGCACCTCGCCACGGTTTCATCCACCAGAGCAGCTCGATACTATCATACGGTCCTTGCTGACGTTCAGCTAAGGTTCGAGTCGCCGAAGGGCTGTCAAACCCCTTTTATCTCACTTGTGGTGTGCCCCTGGGCTCTGTGTTATCACCAGTTCTTTTTTCCATCTACACGGCGGAAACTGTTGGAGCGAGATATAGCAAGGCCACTGTCGCGGCTTACGCCGACGATATAGCGATTTACAGTAGCTCACTGAACGCTAAGAAAGTTCTAAGACAGGCAGAGGCGGCCTGTAAGGAGATAACTGACAAGCTGGAGAGATTAAATATTACAGTTAATCCCAAGAAGACCGACTGTGTTGTATTTTCAATTCAGAAAAACAAGCGCCCTCTACCGACGGTCTATAGAGTGGGGAATAGCGAGAACCATCCAGCCAATAAGATAGTGTATCTGGGCGTCACCCTAGACAGGCACCTGAAGTTCAGCCAGCACTGCATGAGAAAGATCAAACAGACTAGGACAAAATCTTACAGGTTGAACCACCTGGTTACTTAGCCGAATTTATCACTACGCCTCAAACTAATGATATACAAGGGGGTCCTCAGACCAGCCCTTCTCTATGGAGCACCAACGCTCAATAGCATATCTCCGACTACCAAGAAGATACTAACAGTTTCAAAATACCATATTAAGGCGTATAGTACGACATACTACACTACAACGCTCAAAGACAGACATAATTCATGATACTCTCGGAATACCGATGGTGACAAATTTTATTACCCGGAGTCATATCAAATTCTTTGAAAGCCTTCAGCACTGCACTAACCCGCCATTTAGCACATTGAGGCCAGCGAGCCGGCCAAAGCGCTGGCAACAGTATGTAAGTTCCCTCAGTATCGACTGAGATGCATTATTATTACTCTTAGTTTTAGTTTTTATCATTCTCAAACAACCAGTGAGCCCCATCACTGGATATCTGATCCTTGTATCTGATGTCATAACCTCAATCCTTAAACATTCTCAAAATCCTCTTAAAATGCACCCAGTGCAGGAAAAGAGTTATATATATGTGCATATATAAATTTATTAATATACGTTAATATGTAACTCAGGTGATCATCATTCCAGAGGCTTGGAAAAAATTTATATGGTCACTAAAAACTTGTTTATATAATAAAGAGCTTACTTTCTTATAAATAATATTCTAATGTACTTTTAGTACTATTATTTATAGTCAATAATGTAATATATCATAGTAATATTATTTATAATCTATAATGTAATATATTATTGTACTACTATCTATAGTATATAATACTATTATATGAATGAGTCTATAATTTTCCTATATAATAAATTCTTGTATGAAACTGATGTATCAATGTATCATTATTATTAGTCTTTTTAAGAAACTAAGGTTTTGCCACTGTTTCGCGATTTACAAAATACATATTTTATAAATCAACATTTTTTATAGTGATTCCTAATAACCATTTAGGAATTAAAAGTATTTAGTATTTTTTTAAAAATTCCATAAAATACAGACAAGTTTTCAGAAATTATTACTAAGTTATTTTTTCTTTTGTTAATGGATGAATGAAGAATTCACCTATATTTATCGTATCAAATTGTCGGCTCAAATATATGAATCTCTTTTTTGAGTACTAAATTACATGACGTCATATTCAATTTTGTATGTTCAAGTGAACTTACATATTACGCAATATTGAACAATTATATATTGTTTATTATCAAGCCCTTGAAAAAATACATAGTATACATAACATTTTGCTAGCTTGCAGGTACCTGTTCAATAACTACTTCTAGTAAAGAGAACAACTATTTTAAATGCAACTTCTGATCGGAAGTTGAATCACCACATTGGCTTTCACATTCTTCTACTACAATTATTAGATAGAGGAGGAAGAAAATCAAATATAGGCCAACTGTTGAGAGAATACGTATTGAATAATATTCATATTGTTTAATTATTTTATATGTTATTTATATCTAACTATACCATTATACTGCTACTTTAATTGTTATTCTTATAATTATTTGATTATACAATTATTTTTAGAGAAGAAATTAGATGATTGGAACTTCTAATGTACGGATAGAGTTAGTTGGGGGTGCAGTCAATTGAAACACCATAATAAGTGAATACTTAATTTTTTTTTAGTATTATTATTTATATATTTTAATCATTAATTTATTTTTATTAATATACAATTGTTTATATTTTATTACTTGATTGATTTCAATAAGAATTTTTGTAATTATAATATTTATAATAAGGTTTACTATAATAAAATACTACTCACGACTTTGTATTGTTACACTTATATTTTACATTCATATAAACTTAATTAAAGTAAGGATAGAGATAGTTGGGGGTGCAGTCAATTAAAACACCATAATAAGTGCATACTTATTTATTGTGTGCCGACGTTTCGACCTACATTGTAGGTCATCTGTTACTCTACTATATTATATCATCATTTTCTTGGTATTGTAATGTAATTTTATAGTTATTTTCTTTTGCCTGTTTTCTCTTACAGCCCTGAAGATGACCTACAGTGTAGGTCGAAACGTCGGCACACAATAAATAATTATGCACTTATTATGGTGTTTTAATTGACTGCACCCCCAACTATCTTTATCCTTACATTAGAAGTTCCAGTCAACTAATTGCTTCTCTAACAAAAATTAATTAAAAAACCCTGGTGTGCGCATCACCCAACTTTTGACTTACCCTACTTCAAATTAATGTTATTTATTAGTTTAAATTGAATTTCCAAATTTATAATTCCAATTTAACTTTGTAACGATACAAAGTATTATTTAAAACGCATACATAAATGTATGTACCAACACTTAGTTATTTGGGCTCAGTTGACCTCAAAATGTCTACCTTCATTGATATTTCTCACGCCATACATTATTTATTATATATTTCATATGAATAACTGGAAATGGAAGTTAATATCGTTCATTAATAACGGCTGTAGAACCGTTGTCCATGAAACAGTCTCTACCATGAACTGAGCTCCAGACCCGTTCACGGCTTGTAGTGGTACAGGTTTTTTTTTTTGTGGCACAATTTCAAAAAACGAGCAATTTGATAAGAAAAGTTTTTGTAGTTTGCCTATTTCGGTTTAATCTCCTTCCCTCAGCTTACTGATAAAACTCGAAATTAAGGAGAATGTCATAGAAAATACTGTACATTTTCCTTTTAATTAAGTTAATTTTCCAAGTTTTAATTATGAATCACATTGCACAAGTTTTTCATTTAAAACAAAAATTAAAAAAGGAATCTTTTATTGAAATAAAAGTTCATTAAAAATATCAACATACAAAATAATATTTTTAACACAAATAATATGAGTCAATGAGCGGGAGAGTTGAGTGTATACAGTGCTGAGTTGCCATGCTGAAAGTCCTGGGTTCAAATCCAGCTGTAGAAGATAAATTATTTAATTTGTTGCCAACCACGGATGGCCTCTGTGAGATCTGAAGACCCTCCTTGTCCTTACCCAGCCTCTAATAAGTGGGAATCCTTAAGGTGTTTTTTTTTTATATTTATGTAATGTATATGGACGGTGAATGCAATGACGCAAAAATTAGAGGTCTTCTTGCTTTGAAAAATACTGACATAATCTTCAATGGTGCACTTTTCAGAAAATGGCAGAAAGAGATAGTTCTAATTAAATTTAATCTGATTATTAAAGGTTACTTAATTTTATAAAAAATTATTTAATTTATTAATCTAAATACAATAGAGCCTCGATTATCCGAATGTATATTATCCGTACGTTCAATTATCCAAACTGACTTCGCTAAGTTTAAAAATTAAAAAAAAAAAAACCTATACCACTACAACCCATGAAGGAAATGGTAGAGACAGGGCTGTTTCATGGACAACGGTTGTGCAAGTAGGTGATTTGTCCTAGATCACTCTCAACCGCCACATTTTCCTCCTGATTTTGGGTACCCACTGTATAGGGGCTGGGTGAGCCCAAGGAGGCTCCTAGATCCTATAAGATCCATCTCATTTTGCTAACAGACTAAATAAAAGCCTTGCCTGCAGCGGTATTTGAACCAGGAATTTTCGGCATGACAACTCAATGTATAAATAAATTTATATAAATATAAATATAAATTTTGAAAATTCAATTTGTGAATAGTGCTGCAGAATTGCAAGTTAGCGTGATATTTTCGATTAGTTTTATAAATCGATTTGCCTTATATACCTTATACCCTTTGTATTGAAATCTTAGTTGAGTGTTTACATTCTTCTTCTTCTAGTACATTCTACCCATTCTCTTGCTTACTCCATTCCTTCCGATTGTCTTTCATCCTTTCACTGCCCTGCGTCTTTCTGTTCTCAGTACACTTCGTCCCAGGTTTTTTTTCACTCTTCCCAAGAATACCATCCTGAAGATCCTCATACTAAAAGTCTTTCAGTCGACAGTGTAGTGTTCCCTTATGATAGTTATTTCTTTCTAAATATTTCATTACTTCCTAAATCCAGCTAGTTATTGAATTTTTATCCTCAAAATACTTTAATATTTTTTAAAAATATAGATACTCATACTTCTAAATTTACGGCATCACGGGTTTTTCTAAGCACAATTATGAAACGTTTTTTACAGATATCAGTCAATCTGTCAAACCAAACCCAGTGAATCTCTATCCATCTGCCAAACCACAACCAGCGGATCTTCATCCATCAGGAGCCGCAACCATCCCCAACCTAATTGCCCCTGCGGAGGGAGCGATCGGAACAAGCCGTGGCATACATCAAACCTCGGATGTTCGGGTTATGTAAATTGGTCATGGGCTTTACGTAAGGTGAAAGTGGTGGGACTGTGCTTGCATAAACGAACCGCCCACACCCTTCAGAAGGAAGTGCCCGGTGGCCCACATACTGCATCCGACCTGCCCCAAGTCCTGTAACTGTCTCTCCCTCAACTTTGTCCCTTAACACTGCAAGTCTTGTCCCTCAAATGGATAATAACAGTATAATAATAACTATTCAAGAGCCACGTGTAGAGATGATTTTTTCGAACCTTGTATGGAAGGTATGAGAGGGAAACCAACTGCTCTACAAGAGACACATGGAAATTGTAGCAGGCTGGGTCATATCATATGCATTAAACTAATTTAATTTGTAATGATATTCGCTTAAGTGGTACCTAAATTGCATCTAAGTATTGATATCTGCCCTATATCTTCAATAAGAACAAGAGAAAAAAGATGGTCCGGGGCGGTCAGAAAAACTACTAAAATTTCTCCTAAATTCCCTTAGTTCTCCTATTTATTTAAAAACCAACGTTTTGACCCACATTGCAGGTCTTCTGAAGGGCTAAATGTACAAGATACATACAAATTAAAATGAAACATAGTAAAGAATATAAATAAATATAGGCATCAAGGGATATGAGTGATAAAAACAGAAATGTGGAATCCTTTAGATAAATATAAAAACAAAGAGAATAATTATAGATCTATATTTTTAATAAATATATTTTACAATACCTACATATATATTGAACTCCGAATTCCCCATACTCTACCCTATACACTTTCTTTAATACAGTTTATTTGTATAATTTTTTGTTAATTGTTTAAATTTTCAAATATTTTTATTTTAAAGAGAAAAGATATGCGCCCGGCCGGGATTCGAACCCGGATCCTCTGTCTCTCCATGACAGTGCTCTAACCAATTGAGCCACCGGAGTTGCCTGCCGGCGGGGGACAAATTTATTCTCTTATCAGATCCCATGTCCCCGTGTTCTCGCAATTTTGCGATGTGTACACGAGAACGAATGCTGTTTGAACATTACTTTAATTTTAGGATCTTGTTGACTTACGTCATATTACTATTAATAATTTTTTGTTAATTGTTTTAATTTTGAAATATTTTTATTTTAAAGAGAAATGTCACGGAGAGACAGAGGATCCGTGTTCGAATCCCGTCCTGGGGCATTTCTTTTCTCTTTAAAATAAAACTACTTCAAAATTTAAACTATTAACAAAAAATTATAAATAGTAATATGACATGAGTCAACAAGATCCTAAAATTAAAGTAATGTTCAATGAACATTCGTTCTCGTGTATACATCGCAAAATTGGGAGAACATGTGATCTGATAACAGAATAGATTTGTCCCCTGCCGACAGGTGACTCCAGTGGCTCAATTGGTTAGAGCAATATCACGGACAGACAGAGGATCCGAGTTCGAATCCCGGCCGGGGGCAAGTTTATTTGTATATTTTATTCTCAAATTATTCTCAAATATTACATTGTTAATGATAAGAATAATAATTAATACTAGTCCGTTCGCGGTAAATACGTTTGCAATGGTCCAATAATCATTTTTAATGTAATATAATTGAATTTTTAAAAACTTTTTTGTTTTAGTCATAGTCTAATAAAAATATTTGCGGGGAGTTTAATGTAAAATTTGTTTTAAAGAAAACCTTCCCATTTGTGTTTAGGCTCAAAATGTTTAGGGTAAATTGAACATGTTATAAAAAACGCCGTTGAGGAGTACTATGAAAGGGGATTATTAAACTTTTTAATTGTTAACGATTTAATTATATTATTGATAATAATTAGATCTGTAAATTGATAATAATAATAACATAAAATTTTATATAATCTATAATGTTTCATCTAATTATGAAGTAACTTTTAGGTGATAAAAATTAAACATAAAAATTTTAATTAAAAAAATATATATATGTATAAATTAATTAATTAAGGGGACGGAGGGGCTAAGTGGTAGAGCGCTGAGTTGCCATGCCATGAAACGTTTTGCGTTCAAATCAATCTGCTGGTAAGACTTATTTAATCTAAGTAGCCGGAAATGGATCCTATGGGATCTAGGACTCTCCTAGCGCTCATCCAGCCTTTTTAAAGTGAATACCAGAAATAAGGTGGAAATTCTGGCGGCTGAGCTAGATCCAGGACAAATCACTTCCCTGCATAACCGTTGTCCAAGAAACCGTACAATCACTACCATGAACCTTCACGGATTGTAGTGGTATAGTGTAGTACAGGATTTTCTTTTATATATTTTGCTTTTTGAAATACAGACTCGCCAAATTTCACAACAAATAAAATAGCATATATTTATTATAAAAGTTAAAGATAAAAAAATCTAACATTCCTGCATTTTGTATAAATGTAATAATGATATTTATATCATTATTAATTTTTCCCATTGAATTCGATTCGTAAACATAAAAAAGTTTAAATAAATAAACACCGATTTTTACAAAAGTACCATGCACAGAGCGAGTGACTAGGTAGAATTCTCTGAACCATCAGTTCCCAGCTGAAATTTCCATAGAACTGTTTTGTTTTCCTTACATGGAAGTCGCTTGGTTTGCCCAGAGGAATTGAAATTATTCAGATTAATAATTTTTGCTAAGGATTGCTAAACGGTCCTCGTGTTCACTATTCTCCTCCAAGTTATCTTCCAGCCTGCATTAAAAAAATATGGAAGATAGTACTCGATTCCACGTAGCCTTAAACATAAGTAGTGCACACTAATCTCAAAAAGAGATAAGAGTTAATATATCAACGCATAATATTATCAAAATATGTGTTGTATTGCGTACCAGAAGGTAGTGAGCGTACAATCAGATAGTTTAGCACTAAATAGTGTTACTTTCCCTGTTGAAAATAACCGGCATAAATGTATTCTCTCCCTCCAGCAGTTGTTAATATTGCAAAATTACTAAGGTTGCAGTCTCTGTAATTTTTTCCCAATGCCTACGTTTCGACCTAAACTAATGAATTATCATCAGGCCTTTTTGTTCCAGATGCACTTTAACAACTGAAGCTTTTTGAGTCCTTGACTCAACACCTATACCATAGTCAATAGTAAACTTTAATAGAACCTTCATTTATCTTATTTTTTAAAATTTACAACAGTATTATAATAATACAATATGTTAATTTAATGAATGATACATAATAGCATGGATAAGGCAAGTAGAGAAATAACCCAGTGATAGTACTCAAATAACAAATTCAACTTATAAGGTCGCGATGTAATCTTATTTTCATAAGCCTTGGTTGATTATTGAGAATGGAAGAATGTCTATGCTTGAAGTTAGTGGGTTTGAATGGGAATACAATTTATCATGAAAGGAACGGTATCGGGTTCAGGCAAGACATTGAGGTGGGTGACTTTATGATTTTACGATTGAATTTTAAGGATTGGATACGAGAGAAATTCGTTGGATTAGTGGAACACGCAAGTTCTACTCCGTAAGTCCAAATAGGTCTTATAATAGTCATGTATATGTGACTTTTTTAATTCATTGGGAGCTCAGAGAGTTTTCTAGTAAGTGTTGAAATAGCCTGAAACGGCGAGAATAAAATTGGAAACTTTTTAAATGCATGCATATGGCAAAAAACTTGACGACGCGGTCGAAACAAGAAGAATTACGCGGTGAATGGCTTAAACATGTTTGCCGTGGTAATTTAAGGGATTATTTTAAAGGAGTATTGGAAACTTTTTTAGGGGTCACCTGTGGTGTATTTGTTGACATAACTACCATGATCGCGGGTTCGCAGCCTTGTAGATACAGTGCAAGGTACTCGTTTAAGATCCAGATGCTAATTATACCTGGATAGAAAAAATGTAGGTACCCCTACTGTAGAATCGTTCGATTAGCCAAAGCAGTATAAAGTGACTTTAAATGAACAACAAACAACTTGTTAATAAACGCCAAATTTCCCACGAGATGAGGAATGTGAATATTAGTACCTCATATTATGTACATGTTAACAGAGTATTGTCCTTAAATATTGGGTTTTTCATCCCGATTATCCGAATACGGAAGAGCTATTGTTATCTCTAATTTTTTGAGGACTAGTTCTTTCACAAAGGTAAAGCCGGGTTGGACCAACCCACCTTTGCATTGTTAAGTTCAGGGTTCTTCCTGCCTGAATAACTTTAGTGCTTATTTCAATTGTGGTTACGTGTTGTATGGGATGCGGATTCGTGAGGTTTGGAATGATCCTTTGTGCAATTTCACGTGTTAACCTCAAAAACAGTGAAAACTCTGATTATCAATTAATAATAATCGGTGTCAAGAATAAAAAAGAATAAATTAATAAGAGTATAAAATCTATTTTTATAAATGTTTAATTCAAATATTTATAAAAATACATATATATATATATATATATATATATATATATATATATATATATATATATATATATATATATATATATATGTAGATCAACTATACAAATATATATGAATATATAACAGCTGAACACTAACAAAAAGCGGCTTTGGAGGTTTTATTTTATATAACTTCAACAGGTTGTTTCAGGATACTTATCATACCAATTTATAATTCATTTCTTAATCTGGTTTACAACTGGACCTTCTGATGATCAAGTAATTTTTTAAAAAATACACCTAATATTTTGAATAGCGACATTCTGATAAAAAAAAAGTAACTTATCTCCAGCAGTCAAAGAATCAATATTCTTTGTTTAAATAAAAGAATCATCTTGGTTATTTCAAAAATTCATATAAAGAATTATTGTTTTTATTTACTAGGATAAGATTACAATAATATTATTTCCCCTCAGAGCGGCGGTATCCGCGCGCCACGATACAGACCTATCGCTGTAATAAGCAGAATGTAGCGCGGAAGAAGCAGCATTGTAGTACGATAAGGGATAAGCGGCTATCTCCATTAGGAAGGAAGGACGGAGCCTTGTTGGGATACGACTGACTCCTATGACGCTTTTGCAATGTTATCTTCGATAGGGTAATGCGTCAATAGGGCGCCACCAACAAGGGCTGGTTTTAAGCTTCTGGTCGATTAAACAAAATGATTTATTGAAATTTACTACTATATTATAATATTACGACAAGTGAATATGATGAATGATACATAATGACATAGATAAAGTGGCAGTACTCAAATTACGAATTTAACTTACAAAGTCACGAGGCGATATTCTTTTTAGACGCCTAGGAGGATTATCGGGAAGTGAAGAGATGACTAAGTTTGAAACTAGTGGGTTCGAGTGGGAATAAAGTTTGTCATGAATATACTGAATCAGGTTCTGCAAAATCAGCAACCAATGGGACATTCAGTTCATTATGAACGACTTTATTCGTAAAAAAGTAAGGAGCATTAAGGATTTTACAGAGGGTTTTTGATAGTACTGATTGGATAACAGAAGAATTCAAAGGCTTAGTGGAGCCCCAAAGCTACTACTCCTTAAGTTCAAATAGGTCTTGTAATAGTAATGTATAATAGTCTTTTGCAATTAATTGGAAGCTTAGAGCTTTTGTCTTGGAAATATTGAATTAGCTTGAAACGACGAGCTGTTTCTTGTCTTTTTAGTCTAGTATGAGGATTACAAGTTTATCGTATGTCAAGCTATACTAAGTAATGGATTTTTTCCACAAGAATCAGTAGGATATTAAGGATACAGGAGCACAGGAAGGCATTGGTTTGGTCGATTTTTATAAATCAATCAACACTGACTCTACAACCCAGTACGGGTTTTGGCCGCACCAAGGCGTCGCCTCCACTCTTCTCCGTCCAATGCCAAGGTCCTCCAAGCTCTGGATCCAACAATGCTACCTGCATCCTTCTCGACCTTGTCTGCCTATCTTAATCGTGGCCGCCCACGTTTCCTTTTTCCGTCAACGTACCTTTTTCCGTCAACGTACCGTCAACGTACAATAGTCTCTTATGTCAATCTCTTATGAGTAGCGTTGTTCTCCATTCTGGCCACATGTCCAGCCCATCTAAGCCTGGCTATTCTTATATACTGAGCCACGTCTAGGTCCTGATACATCCGATATATCTCTGCATTCTGCCTGAGTCTAAATTGGTCGCCAACTTTTACCGCTCCAAACATCCTACTTAATATTTTTCTTTCGAAGAGCAGTAAACTGTTGGAATCTGCCCTGGACAGAGGCCATGTTTCCGATCCGTAAGTTAAAACAGGCCTGATAATTGTCTTGTAAGGTATCACCTTGGCTCTTCTTGATATCAGATGACTTCTTAAAATTTTCGCCTTTCCAAATTCACAAAAAAAAAAAAAAAAAAAAGATTCACTTGAAAACCCATTCGCCGTCCTGCATTCTCCAAAGCAAGAAACGCTTAAATACCTCTGCGTTCTTCCAACTATATCATCGCATAGGCCATTATTTGGATGGACTTAGTCAGAATCGTACGTGACTTGTAATCATGAGTCTTTTATGATCTTCATTTTCATATCGAATTTTTATATTATTTTTATTATATTTGGTATTACCTGAAAATGCTATTTTCGAAGTTACCTTAAACTAACTTTCAAGTGCTGCCAATCGTACTCTTTACTACATAATTTGAGAGATTGGTTTAACAGTTCATCAAACCATCTCTTCAGGGAAGTAGTCAACAAGATATAAAAAATCATGATGATTGTCAGCCTTTGACAGAAGATGGCATCTCAAGAAGAAGAAAAAGTATTGTTACGGGCGCCGGCCGGAAGACGGAAGCAAGGGGATTAGCGGCTTAAATCCGTCGGCGGGAGAAGTTAAAATAGGATTAGGACTGTTCTAGATCGTCTTCTTTTGTCAGAAAAGGATTAAGAAGATTCCGGAATTGTCTGTCCCCTTCGTGTTCTAGAATGTTCGGCCTTGCCTCTTTAAATACTTCCCTCAACTCGAGGCAGTCAGTCTTAGCCTGAGAGTAGACCAGTGGAGATCAGTGATAAGTGTAATAAGTGAGTGTCAGTGTGATAAACTAGTCAGTGTTGAACCGGCCAGTGTAATAAGTGTATCAGTGAACTGTAACAGTCTCGCGAGTGTAATAAACTGTTTCTATTTGTTACTGTGTGTCAGTTTGTGATACTTGAAGAATCTTACGGTCGGTAGACTAGTGAACTGTAAGTGTTAATTATTAGTTATAAATTGTAGTCATAGAAACTATTGTAACTAGTTAAGCTATCTAGAATTAGTAATATCTAATATTATTGTAATAATTAAATAGGAGTTAGACCTAGATTATAATATTTAGAATATTGTCATTATAAATTTATATTAGTTTAATAATTTAATTGTTAATAGTTTAATTGTATCTTTTTAATCACTTTTGTTAATAAATATTAGTATCTTTAATTAAGGAATTGTTTAATTCATTTTAATACCCAGTAGCCCGTAACAGTAATTTTTGTGTCTTGTCTATCCAGCCCTGAAGAAGATCTGCAATGTGGGTCGGTTTATTATAAATAATTTATCACTATTTTAGGAATTATTTATTTTACCTCCACCATGACCATTTTCTTCTCCATATTTGTACGGTCAACTAATAATTATTCAAACTTATTAAAATACTTAGTCAAAACTTTATATTCCAATCGCTTTTCTATCAATAAATTTCATGTTATATTGCCTTAAATAATTATAAAGAGGATGGGATTCCCTCAACCTGTACCTGGAACGCAATACAAATTCACGCTAGTTAAAATGAGCCTTCGGGAAAATGATATTTTACAGAACTTGACGATAAAAGCATATCTTCCTCTTCGGAATCACTCACATTTTTATTTGTATTTCGCCATTTTGTTGTCTCTATACTTTCGGAATTCTAATATATATATAACATTTATGCTAGAGTTCAATCTTTGCTAATCGCTCAAACCTCCCCAATAAATTTTTTTGAGTGAAGAAAACACTTTATTGAAGCATTACAATCTGCCTCTTGTGGGCAATAAGTAATGGTGCTATGTAGCTTACAATCATTTAATACAAAATTAATAATATAAACGAAATAAATGTATAAATAAATATATACAAGTGAAAAAATATATACAAAAATAAAGTTAAAACAAATATATATATATATACTAAAAAAAATATAATAATAATAAATAAAACATAAAAGAAATATACTGATAAAACATAAAAGAAATATACTGATAAAACATAAAAGAAATATACTGAAAAGAAATATATATATATATATATATATATATATATATATATATATATATATATATATATATATATATATATATATTTATATATATATATACAAAAGCGAAAAAATATATACAAAAATAAAGTAAAAAAAAAAATATATAATAAAAAAATATAATAATAATAAATAAAACATAAAAGAAATATACTGTACACATTCATACTCTATTTACAATTTGCCTGTGGTCCCCGAACTGAGCTTCTTCCTCATGAACGAGGGCAAAGCAGGAGTCCGGGAGGCCCCAGCCCCCTTTCCCAGCCGCGTCACTGGCATTAAACGCCAATGGAAGCTGGTTAATCCCCAATAAATAAAAATTTAGATTGTAGTAAGAAAGACAGTTATAAACTGGCATGATTTGTTTATTATAATATCTTATTAAGAGTGTAACTGATCTCAAAATAGAACTCTGGACATTTAAAACCAGTATTGGTATATGTAATTGACAGGTTTGGAGGGAAAATTCCGGTAAAAATATAGGAAAATGAGAATGTAAAGGAGATCTAACTTGGTTATTATATATTATGTATAATAATGATACATACATTATATAATCACTTGTACATTTTTAAGATGCCATTAATATTGTGCAGACTTGGTTGATAGGGCGTTCAGGAAGTAAGTTATAAGTGAACAAAGGAACGGGCACTACGGAAGAACAGAGTGAAGGTTGAGGGTCACTATGCTCAGCAGTCACATGATTAATATATTTATGGGATTAATGATGTAAATACTACATCAATTACAATCATAAAAACAATTAGGAACGATAAGTTATCTGACTGACGTATTTTATGTTACCCATCCACTTTTATTTTACTTTTCTTATAATCATTGTGATTATTGAAATATATTCTCCTTAGTTCGTTAAAAGGTATTTTTTTAAAAAAAATTGAACACGTAGTTAATATAGTGAAAAAGAGCATTGAAGATGGGGTTCAGTTTAATCATTTTTTTTTAAATAGCTATATCTATTATTTTATTTATTATAATGTAAATTTAAACATGATCAATAAAACAAAAAATCTTTTCTTGCAACTTTTTTAATACACATCTTTCACCTACTTCCCTATTTACAATAAATTTTGGTTGTGTAGAAACATTATTTATTTAACACGTAAACAATTTAAAATAAGACTTGAATAGTATTTGTTGACCTTGTATATATGAGGAAGAAAATGGTCAGGGTTGGGGGTCTAGAAAATTCTCTTATATAGGGAGAACTTTTTATTGGTAAGCCGATGTTTCGAACCACATTATAGGTCTTCTTTAGGGCTAAATATACAAGATATAAATACATAATGACATAATAAATCCAACAATTCTGTCTTATTATCATTTGTATCTTGTATATTTAGCCCTGAAGAGCACCTGCAATGCAGTTCTCCCTATATAAGAAAATTTTCCAAGTATCCCATGATGGGTCCTTGGGTCCAGTTCATGGTACAGACTGTACTGTTTCTAAAAGACAACGGGGGTGCAGGGAGATGACTTGTCCGAGATCTTTTTCAACCTCCAAGTTTCCCCCTCTATTATGGATACTCACTCTTAAGAGGCTAGCTGAGTTTCAATAATTACTCAACTATAATTATTAAATAATAATACAGTGTTCAATAATTTAATACAACAAAATAAATCATCATTTACGGCAGTAATTTAATATTATGAATTCTCGCCTCTCCCCATTAGCTCTCCTAAAATTTTAAGCTTCCCGACTTATATTATGCGTCTATTTATACTATTAATCTATAATTAATAATCATTAATTGTTTTATAGTTCATATTTATCCTGTGTTTATTACTAATAATAATGAAAGAAGGGTAATTACTTTTTTTGTTGAATAACATTAGTTGATGGAAGAATGGTCCATGTGGAGGTCAAAGAAATAATTCTTTATAATTTTTTTTCAATTGTTTTAATTTTTAAATATTTTTATTTTGACGAGAAAAGATTTGCCCCGGCCGGGATTCGAACCCGGGCCGTCCGTCTCTCCATGACAGCACTGTACCAAGTGAGCTACCGGAGTCGCCTCCCAGCCAAGACAAATCTGTTCTCTTATCTGATCCCATGTCCCCGTTTTCCCGCAACTCTTCCGATTTATACACGAGAACGGATGTTCTCTGAACATTACCTTAATTTCAGGGATTTCAGGGATCAGATAAGGGAACAGATTTGTCTCGGCTGGGAGGCGACTCCGGTAGCTCAATCGGTAGAGTGCTGTCACGGAGAGACGGACGACCCGGGTTCGAATCCCGGCCGGGGACAAATCTTTTCTCTCTTCAAAATAAAAATAATTTTTTAAATAGAGGTAAACTATTTAACGGAAACCGACGTCTTTTTTAGAACTGCGTGGACAAGATACAAACATATTTAAATGAAATAATTGGAATAGAAAAATCATAAAGAATAAAATAAAAAAAATAATATATACAAATGAAACTATTGGAGTAAACCATTGGCTAAAGTAGGAATAATTTAAATTATAAAACAAAATAAAATTATTATTAAAATTGTTTAAACTAAAACAATGGATATGAGTTACTGAAATTAATAATGAGAAACCACGTAAGTAAATTTTAAACAAAAGAATAATAAGTAAGTAAAAGAATAAGAATAATTTAATTAGTAATATTTGAAATGAAAGAATGATCGTAAAACATAAAGCGAAACTAAAAAGAATGTAAAACACAGCATATCTTGTGAAGGTTTATTAGTTTATTTGATCTTCACTCGGACTATTTTCTTGCCCTTAATTACCTTAAATACATCAATAAAGTACTTTATTGGAAACAAATTTGAATATTCGGCATTTAAATTATGCCAGTACTAACATTTCTTGTTCTTCTTGTCGGTATATTTCCGTCTCTGTTTCATGGTGGAGGAGTCTGAGTTCATCTAGGTCATTGAGGCCAGTTATCTCATTTCTGCAGTCTTCTTCCTATTACTCTCCCAACGAGTGAATTACTATAAATGTCTTAGTTCCTTTTTCTTGTCCAGCTTCTTTACCTTCTGGATCGCTGTGATTGCCTTCCTGCAAGTCCGTTTGTGGAAGATATCTTTCACTCATTGCCCTGCTAATACAATCCCTTATTATTTCGTATACTATTCAGTATAGAGTAATTCATTTCACGCGATTACCTTAAAAACTGAATTAAAACTGACGAGGATTATAAAAGAAAAATTAATTATAAATTTTAGATATTTATGATTGAAAACATTTCTATTCAACTGTATACTTTCAAAAAAAGTCTAATGTTTATAAAAATAAAAATTTTTAATATCAAAAACATAATAAATATTTTTCGGGCGACATTTTTAGGATATCAGAAAACTTTTCTGTGTCCAGTTTTAATAACCTATAATTGTACTGGGCTTCATACAGTTTTACCTCTCTTTAATTCATCTCCTGAAAAATTATGTAGAAGCATCTACTAGATTTTGCAGGAAATGACGCTTGTTAAACATTTCAAATTCGAGCAATAGCTTTTTTCGTTTTACTTTTTTTTATTTTGTAAGAATCAGATTAAACCACACTTAGTACTCACTTTTAATGTTTTTTAATTTCTTTACAGGACTAATCAATTTTATAAATTTCCAGTATATAATTTTAAAGTATTGATTAAAAAAATTATTAATATTGTGTTGTATTATTGTAATAGCTTAATATAATTTATTGTCCTTTATTGGTATATCTTCACACCTGTTATAAAGTGGTGTTTAAATAAATATTGTCATTTTAGAGTCATGTTAGATTTTAACATTTAATCCCTCTCTTACTTAATGCCAAAAATTACTAATTTCTTGTGGGATGGTACTAATTAAGCAAATATTTAATAAAATGGCACGGTGTTAAGGCAAATGGAGACACTACACATTGGTAGTACAAGGCCATAGGCGGATCCAGGTTGTTTGTGTACTGTGGAGAATCCATTGCAGTACATACTTGAGTACATGAGTGAAACTATTGTTTAGATATTTTAATAAACCTTTGAAACCTTTCTATAAATACTACAAGTTTATTTCTAAGTTATTGTTGATTTTTTTGCCCGTTTGCCCGTTGGGCCCCCCCCAGAAAAAAATCCTGGATCCGCCCTTGTACAAGGCCATGAAGCCATCTTTTCAGACGTCTTGGAAGATTATCGGTAATTGAAGGGGTTTGAGTGGGAATAAAGTTTTTCATGAAAAGATTAATGGCAGGTACGGGCCAAATCAAAAACAAATGGGATA
The DNA here is from genome assembly GCA_037127475.1 of Arma custos. Classification (NCBI taxonomy): domain Eukaryota; kingdom Metazoa; phylum Arthropoda; class Insecta; order Hemiptera; family Pentatomidae; genus Arma; species Arma custos. The sequence goes on along the minus strand of CM073761.1, from coordinate 34,390,697 downwards.
TCAAGGTGAGTATTTTGTAATTAATTTGGAGCCTAGAACGTTTGTCTAGTAAATGCTAAAGCAGCCTGAAACGGCGAGCAGTTCAGAATTTTAATTTAAAATAGCTTTGATATCCAGTTTGGATTCCGAGCATCCCACTCCACTATACAGCAATGTCATCGTGTGGTGGATGTAGTCTTCTCTGCATTAGAACGTGGATCATATTGTTCGGGCGTCTTTCTTGACATGGAACAGGCTTTTGACCGAGTCTGGCATTCGGGCTTGCTCTACAAACTTCGTAAATTCCTACCCTCTACATACTTTCTCATCCTTCAATCCTATCTCACAAATAGAACTTTCCAAGTAAACAATAATAATGTCTATTCATCCCTCTTTTCCCAACCTACTGGTGTTCCTCAAGGTAGCATCCTTGGCCCAATCCTTTATACAGTTTATACAGCTGACATCCCAACTCATCCTAATACTATCCTTACCACACATGCTGATGATACATGTGTATTATCAGTCAACACCAATCCAGTTATTGCATCCCAAAGCCTCCAATCCCATATCACTGATCTTGAAGAATGGTGTCAAAACTGTAGAATTAAAATAAATTCTCAAAAATCGCATCAAATCACTTTTACCTTACGTCGTAAACCAATGACTTCCAGCCCTTCAGTATCCTTTAATAATATCCCACTGGTGTCTGTTGAACAGATCCGATACTTAAGGTTGCATCTCGACAAATGATTAACCTGGAATCCTCATACAAGACTGAAAAGACAACAAACCGCTCGACGTTTCAGGCTACTTCAACACTTACTAGATAAACGCTCTAAGCTCCCAATTAACTTCAAAAGACTCATATTCCTCTCGTATCCAATCTCTACAATCCAAAATCCTTCGTAAAATCCTCAATACTCCTTATTTTGTTAAGAATAAAGTCATCCATGACGACCTTAATGTCCCATTTGTTGCTGATTTGGCCCGAATCCGGTACCTATCCTTTCATAACAAACTTCATTACCACTCAAACCCTCTAGTTTCAAACCTAGCTTCCTCTTCAATTCCCGATAATCCTCCGAGACGTCTGAAAAGAAGATGGTCACGTGACCTTCTTAGTTGAACTAGTGATTTGAGTACTACCAGTGGGTAGTTTCTCTACTTGTCATTCTCATGTCATTATGTATCACTTAGCCTATTTCCTTGTTTTATTATTATAATACAGTTGTAAATATCAATGAATTAATTTTTAAAAAAATAACTTTATTTTAAAAATTCCGGCTACTAAATAAATGTATCCGTGTATTATGTGCTCTTAATTTTCTTTTCATAGCATTATGAATTATATTTTTTTGTGAAATATTAAAATAATAAGTTGAAGAAATATTTGTTTCATTCTGTAATTGTGCATTCCTTTGATATTCCGACATTCAGTTATTGTCTAAGATGATACGGAATGTACGATTTTTTTTATTTATAATGTTAGTTTGAACTGTAAAATTGTTGTGTTATAGGAATAAAGTTGACGATTGAGCAAGGATTTAGCCGAGAAGTCCCTGAAACAGTGAACAGTTATGAGGAAGTTCTTAGAGAAAGCGAACGGCAATGAACCACCTCCGGAGAGACGACAAAGAAACAACGAAGTACCGAATCGTTTTCTTGTTAGATTAACATTTTTTATTTTTGTTGAAAAATGGTTGGTTGATATTTTTTTTCTTGTAATTATTAATAGTAGTGTATTTAGGCTTCGTAAGCTAAAGTGTTTTTTCGGGGACCTGGAAGAGTATGGTCGTTTAATAGTTTGACTTTACTTGGTTCCCTTCCCGTAATCATTTTTTTTATAATAATAAATATAATAACAATAATAAATCATTTTATTGAATAGCAATAAGTACAATCTTGCCACACTTAATATCAATAAGGTGACCCATGAAAACACAATTTATATACTCGTAATAACTATAAATTAATCATCTATTAATTTTATTGGGAATTACCACTGATCCTATATCTCCGAGTGAAAAGGAAGGATAAATTTGGCCCAGAAGCGAACCAGGATGGCTTAGTTGGTAAAGCACGACGATGGATACGTGGGAGACCCGGGTTCGAGTCCCGGTCCTGGTCATATCTTTTCTTTTCAAATAAAAATATTTAATAATTATAACAACTAACAAAAAAAAAGAAATAAATTATAATATTTGTGATGATTTTTTTCCTCGACTGAATAATCATTTCAGCAGGTTGTCGCATTGAGTAAAGTCACAAGCTTTCAATCGTTTCCTTTTTAATATTTTCGAAAATAAAAATAATTTTACTATTTACAGTAAATAGTAACTGTTACTGACTGTATATAGTAACTATTACTGACTCTGTAGATTACATAACCGACTTACACATACTTTTTAGGTTATGACATCATCTACACTACGAAAAGTTGAAACGTTCATTTCTTGATGAAATGATTACCGAATTATACACATCTCCCATAATCACAATATTTTTTTCATCCTATATTTCACGATTATTTTTAATTTCGAGAATATTAAAACTGAAACGAATAAACAGTTAAAACACGTGATTTAACTCGAAGCGACAATCTGCGAAACTGATACCAATAGTTTTTGGATCATATCCTCAGAAATAGTCTGACATTTTTTTTCTTTCCTTTTTCCCGTCTAAACCAAATCAGATCTGCAATTTCCCAGCGGTAGGTTTCCGAGTTACGAAAGTGCGATGATCAAACAACATCAAGTTACGACATGAGTATTGTTCGACCTACTGACCTCTGTACATTCAATCCATAATATTATATATAGATGATTTACGAACTGGTACGCTATGCGTTCACTACTATCTTGAACGTAAAATCATCTACTGCCAACTTGATAATAAAAAAAGGTTTCTCGTTAAACAGGTTGAATCCTGCATCAATATTCACATAAAATCGGATGTATAGGTACCCAGGATGTCATTGGGTACATGTAACTTGTTTAATGTTACGACCCCCCAGCAGGTAGTCCCGTTCCCTCATCGCATTCCATCAAACGTTTTATTCCTATGAAGAACAAAAACGGTTCCTGTAATGTTGGAAAATAAAAGTCGGGGGATCAGTTCCGAAGGTTGCCGCTTCGAGTTAAGTCTCAACAAATTAAACTTTTCATTCTTTTCCTATTTAATATTCCTGAAAATAAAAATAATTGTATTGTAACAAAAGACTTTGTTGATTTCTTCTGGTTTAGATCGTGTTTATACATTTTTTGCCAACGCTTCGCCAGCCATGCTGCTGACTTCTTCAGGGCTGAGATGAGAATGAGCTTTATTGTATTATAGACTGAATATAGTAACTCTTTCTATATCGGTCTTAGAGTATCCCTCGTTGAGTGCAGTGCTTCTAGTGTTTCCTCTATAATTTTTTGTCTCAATTACCTTTTATAAACTTATTAGTGAAAAAGTATCAATCCGTAGTTAATTTATTAATAGCAAGTAACGTGTTAAAGAATTATTAGTGACATTAAATTTCATAAACAATTAAGGAATTCAACAACATTGAAGTAGTGAGAGTTGTTACGGGTGCTAATCCTACTAGTCTCCCAGTAAGTAAACAATCAGATTGGAATTATTCCCAGCCATTTCCTTTTAAATTTACTTGATTATATATATTTTTTTTTCATCTCTTCATTTTTTAAGATGGTTACTTGCAAAATTTGTAACAAATCAGCAGGCCGTGATGAAAAGGCAAGAGTAGCTTGCGTTACGTGCCTTTATTCTTATCATATCAAGTGTGCGAAAATTGATTCTATGGACTCAGAAATTGCTAAATTATGGAAGTGCCCTGATTGTTTATTAGCGACCAATACAATGCCGGTATCCGAACCTAATCTAATGTTGAATCTGCTAAGATCACTCACAGAGGAGTTCAAAGAGATGAAAGCTAAAATGAAATCCTTAGAAGAGCTGAAAGAGATAAAAGAAACAATTCAAAAACAGTCTGAGCTATCTTTTGAAAATAGTGACAGACTTCATAAGATTGAAAACCTGCTTGAAGAGCAGAACTAACAACTGGAAAGAGTAATGCTAGAGAACAAATTTTTAAAAGAAAAAGTATCAGTACTAGGGGGTCGCCTTAACCACGCCGAGCTGTACCAATTAAAAAACACTATTGAAATTAGGGGCATCCCTGAAAAGCAAGGAGAGACCACTGAAGGCCTAATACTAAGCGTCGGAGCAGCCCTGGGCGTTAAACTGTGCCCCGAAGATCTGGACCACGCCGTACGGCTCAGGGCAAGACAAGAACTCCTGGCCCCATCATCGCCAGATTCGTGCGACAAGCCCTAAGGGACGAATTGGTTCGTCAGAGGAAAATAAAAAGGGACTTTTCCACTCGACACCTAGGCTGGGGAGATAATGAGGCGCACCGCGTCTACGTCAGTGAAGCTATGACTCCTACCAACAAACATCTTTACTGGCTAGCCAGGCAGAAACAGCTATCTGCAAAAATTAAGTATGTTTGGTTCAGTGGAGGCCGAGTCAGATGTAGACAGTCGGACGGTTACCCATCAGTGACAATTAGCAAGCCTAGTGATCTGGACGTTTTCAGCTGAGTGTCGTCCAATAGTCACCTTAACTTTTCACTTTTATTTTTTTATATAGATTTGTACTCTTTTATAGTTATTTTTCATTTCCTTTTTCATTCAGGTAGAGAAAAAGTGCTTCTATATTTGAAACTTATTTTTTATTTAAGCAGTTTCCTTTTTTTTTACAACAGTTATTTATTTTTACGAATTTCTTTAATTTCATTTTTCTCAGAAAAGACAATTTTCATATCACTCAAAACTATCTTCACATCATTCACTCATTATGATCATCGTTTAATTTATTCTTTGCCCGAAAAGTTTTCATTTTCTATCCCTCAATCCGTATTCCGTTTACCTGTCATTTCTCTCTCTCGTCCTTAGTTATGACTAATTTACTGAACTGTTGTCACATTAACGCACAATCCCTTATTGCACATATTGATGAGTTTCAGAAATATTTCCAAGATAACTTTTACCATGTCATAGCGGTCTCCGAAACTTGGCTCAAACCTTTCATTCTTTCCTCTCAATTGTCCCTTCCTAACTATTCTCTCATACGTCATGACAGATCTGACCGCAGGGGAGGTGGAGTTGGTATTTATATCCATGAAAGCCTTAAAGCTAAAATCCTTCTTCAATCTCCCGCTTCTAGCTTTCCTCACCTAGAATATATATTTGTTGAAATCTCAACTTTCTCCTCTCCTCTTCTATATGCCGTAGTATACCGACCTCCTCATGTTCCATTCGACAACCACTTCGAATCCTCTCTTCTTCAACTAGTCTCTACCTACACCAATATAATTATATGTGGTGACTTCAATATTAATATGCTTTCGAATTCCAGCAATCAATCCTTTTTCTCAAATCTAATATTCTCTCTCAATCTTTACCTAGTTCCCTACTCTCCAACCCATCACACCCAATTTTCGGATACCTGGTTGGACCTGTTTATCTCTGATTCACCTCTTAAAATTCTTTCCTCGTCCCAACATCCTGTTCCGTTTCTTTCATCACACGATCTCATTCAAATTTCATATGACCTACCAGTCAAATCCTTTACTCCCAGAACGGTGTCCTATCGCAATTTGGATCTCCTTTCCTTCGAATCACTTCAATCCGATTTAAGTTCCATCAACTGGGACGTCATTTACTCCTATAGTTCCATCGATCAGATGGTTTCCACCTTGACTTCCAATCTGCAATCCATATTAGACATCCATGCTCCTTTAAAAACCCTTACCTTACGCCGTCCAACGGCACCTTGGCTAACCCCGGAAATAAAAGAAATGATGAAGAAAAGAGAAGCAGCAAGGAGAAAATTTCGTCGCACACGTCTATCAGTAGACTATGCAGGTTTCAAACTACTTCGCAATGAAACACAATCTGCAATACGTCGTGCAAAATCAAACCACATCCAATTCATCCTCACCAATGCAACCGATCCCAAATCCAAATGGAAAATACTCCGACAATTATCGCCAACAGTATCCGGTAAACTCTGTTCCTCTTCAATCACGCCAGACAATCTCAATAACCACTTCGTAACCATCACATCTCCTAAATCCTCATCCTCTACCGACATTGATCATATAAACTTTAACCCTGATAACTTCTTTTTCTCCCATGTATCATATGACGAACTATTAAACGCCATTCTGAAATCGCGCACCAGTGACTATGGCCCCGACAATATTCCTTTAAAGCTACTAAAATCCTGCCTTCCTGTCATAATGCCCGTATCACATCATATTTATAATTTCTCGTTACAAAACTCCATATTTCCCACGCCTTGGAAAACCGCGTTAGTGCGCCCGCTAAATAAAGTTGAAAATCCCTCCTCTCCAAATGACTTCCGCCCTATCTCCCTTCTCTCTAACCTTTCAAAACCATTAGAACGCCTAGCCCAAAACCAAATTTCAAATTTTCTAGAAGAACGTTCCCTCATTAACCCTCTCCAATCCGGCTTTCGTCCAGGCTATTCAACTCAATCCGCTCTCCTCAAAATCACCCATGATCTCCATACTGCAATTGAACAGCAAAAATTAACAATTCTGATCCTTTTAGATTTTTCCAAAGCCTTCGACTCAGTAGACCACAATATCCTTCTCGCCAAGCTACGAAACTTACCTCTATCCAACAGTGCTCTAGGATGGTTCAAGTCTTTCCTCTCAGATCGCTCCCAATATGTTTTGGTCCCCGGTCAACCTCCCTCCATAACCCTTCCGCTATCCTGTGGTGTCCCACAGGGTTCTTCACTATCCCCCACCCTATTTGCCATTTACATAAACGACCTTCCACTTCTTATCCGACATTCCCAGTATCATGTCTATGCCGATGACTTTCAAGTGTACCTATCCTTTTCCCCTTCCGATCTAATATTAGCCACCGAAAAACTTCAAGATGACCTGAATCGAATAAACCGATGGGCAATGGATAACAAGCTAAAGTTGAACGTGGACAAAACCAAGGCAATAATAATAGGGTCAAACTACTTCCTTAAAACTATTCCCCATAATCCAATCCTCCTTCTAAACAATAATCCTATCAAATTCTACCCAACTGTCAAAAACCTTGGAATTACTTTTGACCAGACCCTTTCCTGGAAAAACCATATCTCTGAAATTTCTCGTCGTACCTTCCCCACCTTAAAGCATCTCAATTACGTTCGTCACCTGTTCCCTTTTGAAATCCGTAAACTCCTAGTTTCTTCCTTAATTTTCCCCCATTTTGACTATTGTTGTTCGGTGTATGGGGGTATCTCTGGGGATCTCGAAGCAAAATTAAAGCGGTTGCTTAATTGCTTCGTTCGATTCATCTTTGGGATCCCTAGAGATGCTTCGGTGACCCGATATTACGAAGAATTGAAATGGCTCTACCCTTCCTACCACCGTAAGTACGTCCTAGCATCTTTCCTTTACCAAGTTATCCAATCCCGTCGACCATCTTACATTTTCGATCTCCTTCAATTCAAAACCACAGTCCTCTCCCGCAACACCCGTTCTCGGCTCTCTGATCTATATACAGCATCCCACCGAACTGCAGCTTTTGACAGAGCTTTCCTGATCCGATCCTCCTCCCTTTGGAACTCTATACCTTCTTCCATTCGTCGTTCCAATAATCTTCCAACCTTCAAATCCCATATATTCCAGCACCTATTATCCCTACAATTCCCAAAAAATCGAAAATAGTAGGGGATCAGTATTGACTTAATGCTCTCTTTATTCGATGAATGAATGATGTTTTTAGATGTACATTTGTGTGTGTTATTTAGTATTCATATATTTGAGTGTGTGGAATTTAAACCACGTACATATGTATTATTAATGTCATATAGATAGATATTAAAAAGGACAAAAAGGGATGAAAGGTAAATCTCGGATAATATTGTTTAATCTTTCTTTTTTGTTTTTTTTCTTGGCATAAATTTGATATATGTGACCATAAATTTGTTTCTCTTATATAATTATTGAAAACTTATTTTAATTTTTTTTCTTTCTTTTCTTCTAATATGTTTTTGAAATACTGTTATTGTAGGTAATTCACATTTTTTATTTGTTCATTTTTTATTCGTTCTCACAAATTAAATTAATTGTAATAATTAATTAAAAGTAATTATTTAACACTCTAAGATTTAATAGCTTACAATGCCTGTATTGTTATTCTATAGGGACTCGTCCCAGAATAAATAAAGACATTATTATAATTATTATTATTATTATTATATAGATTAAATAACCGACTTACAGATACTGTTTAGGTAATATCATCAACTATATTACCTTAATTTATTAAATAATCAAATATTAAATTAGTAAAATATTACATTACATATTAAATATCACTAAAAAGATTTTTAAATAATAGGTGCATAGCTTATTATTTTATTTGTAGAGATAATTTGTTTGCTTTAACTGCTGTTTATTTGTATAAAGTAAATAAATTATATATATGTATAAACAGAGATTGTTTCGTTTGTCTTCATATACTTACTGTCTTACGTCTTAACCACTTAGTTTATATAAATATATTATTGGAATATAGGACAGAAACAGTAATGATATATATTAATGCTCACTACCCTTATGATGCCAAAAATATTCACCGTTGTTTTACAGAGAGTATTTTATATTTGTGTATATATATATATATATATATATATATATATATATATATATATATATATATATATATATATATATATATACTTTATTGCAATTTGTAATTAGTTTATTAAACAAGAAATAAATGTATAATTATGAAATATTTTGTTTAACCTTAACCTTCCAACGTTTATAAGACATTCCACAAAATTATTTGTTACATCAGAAGATATAAAAAGATTTCATTGTATATTCCTAGAATTAGGAATATTGGAATGTTGTATATTTTTTCTTCTCAGCTAGAAGATGTATGAATGCCTGAGGTCAGAGGCCCCAGGACTTACTGCCATTCCTTACCATTTCCAGTTAAGAGATAGCTGGGACAGGTTAAGATATCAGTAATAAAAATTAATATTCCTGACACAATACACTGACTTATATGAGTCTACCAAACAACATATTATTTATTACGTCAAATACCACCAATAAAGTAATAATTTGTAGATAAATTTATTTATTTTTTTAATTTATTAGGGGAAGCTAAAATGTATGCGATAATTACCGCCCTTATGCCTGTCATCGGTGGTTTACAAAGTATACACTAGGATCCTGGAACAAAGATTAAGGAAATTGATGGAAAATGATCTGTAAGAGGAACAGGCAGGTTTTAGGCCTGATAAGCAGACGCAGGATCATATCTTCTCCCTGAGAATGATTGTAAAGAAGGCATGGGATAGAGGAAAAGCAGTATACCTAGCTTTTCTAGATTCATGGCGGCTTTCGACCACGTTCCTAGACATGAAATATGGGATATATTGGAAGATAGGAGAATACCACAAAATCTTATAAGTGCAATCAAGTCAATTTATCAAGACCCTAAGGCCGACACTGATTCCGGGTCATTTCATTTCTTTAAGGGAGTTAAACAGGGCGATAGCCTGAGCCCCCGACTGTTCATAATTTTCATGGATGCTATTTGTAAAAGGAGGACACCCAGAGCAATAGAGGGATACTGGAATATGACCCCAGTTTTGGTACAGGCATTGATGCAGGCAGATGATATGGTATTGGTTGCGGATAATGCTGAATCTCTTTAGATCGCTGTGGATGAAGATGGCAAGAAGAACTGCTACTCAGAAGCATGCAGATTAATGCCTCCAAAAGGAAGGTTATGCGTGTTGGATGAAGGAACGAGGATCTTTGAATCACTTGCATTGGAGAGACCCTTGAGCAAACTTACATCTACTGCTACTAGAATAGACCAGGAGGTCATGAATAGAGTCCAAAAGGCCAATGGAATATTCTACCAAATATCCATGACACTCATTGGAAAACAGGAACTGAGCAGGAAAACGAATATTCTATTCAGATCAGTTTTTCTCCCATTGCTACTATACGGATCGGAAAGCTGGACATTCTTGGACCGACATGACAGCAAGGTTGTATCTGCGTAATTGAGATTCCTACGGAAAATATTAGGAAAACCAGGCGAGACCGAATAAGGAATGAAAGGGTGCGAGATGAACTAGGAGTTAGATCCGTCCTAGAGACGATTGAAGAAAGACAGCTGAAGTGATTCGGGCATTTCAACAGAATGAGAGATGACCGTAAGGCCAGGTGGCTTCTAGAAGATCGGGAGGAAGGCGACCTCAAGGCAGACCAAAGCTCATGTATGCAGACTTGATTGAGAGAATTGGCACATCGAGAGAAAGCACCATGCCGAGATGAGAAGGCTTGCACAGGACAGGGACCGTTGGACAAGATGGTCAAAGGCAGCTACTCCTCTCTTAGCAGTACTCAGGAGATAGTGAAAGAAGAAGAAGAAGAAGGAATTTACAACTGTATAATAGAATACATTAAGTCGATATAATGAAAGATAAATAACGGCACGAGATAAAAGCAAGCAGAGAAACTACCCAATGGTAATACTCGAAGTAGATAAATTTCAAATGACAAAATTAAAAATATTATATGGAGGAGGAAATGGTCTGCGTGCAAGTCAAAATATTAATAGGTTGGCGTTCATGCATAGTGGCAAACCTTCCGTACTACCTTCTTAATTTAATTATAATGGCCTTTTAATTATATCTCCTCCAATGCCTTGTTAATTTTTGCTTAATCATTTTTTCGTACTCTTCCTCACTATTCAAGTATTTGTTTGATTTTTTTTACTTTTATAATTCTTTTTAATTTAAGAACTAATTACTTCTTCTACTTTCATTATTGTACTAAATTTTATATCTTTCTATTGTTTTTATTATATATAATTTTTTTTTTATAAATAATAATATATATAAATAAATTAATTATAATAATTTCCTTTAGATTATCTCTCTTCCATAGTCTTTTTAATATTCTATTCCTTGTTAATCAGTTTTTCATACTCGTCCACACTATTAAAGTAGGATTTTCTTTTTTTGTTAGTACAACCATTCTTTTTAATTTAACAACTAATTACTTTATTGTTATTTTTTATTATTATATTAATGTTTTTATCTTTATATTATCTTTATAATTATTGTTATTACTATATAATATCTACAATTATCTTAGTTTAAAAAAGAATATCGTATTTATTCCAATTATTTTATTTTATTTTTGTATCTTATTTACGAACTCCTGATGAAGACACGATGTGGGTTATAATAACTAACGAACGTTAGTTTATAATAATTAGTTTCTTATTCCATAAAATATTTATGGTCAACCAACATAAATATTATTATAATTATTTCATTTTACTAATTAGTTTAAAACATTTTTAGACTGAACAGGCACGCATCTTAAAATATTATTGATTCCATATCTCAATAAACAATTGTAGGCAATTGAATAGAATTTATTTTAATTATGAGAGAAACTTTGATATGGCTATTCTTTAACTTGTCTTACATATAGAATTTTAAATAAGATGAATATATTGGGAATATATATAATTCTGGCGAAATTAACGGGAATGAATAACGGTATTCAACATATGTACATTTTAATGTTATTTAAGTCTTTTTTTTAATTTTATTAATTCCTTTAGAATTACTGCTCAAGAATGAGGTGGTGATAAAAGAGGTTGAAACGTAACGACTACAATGTTACCGATCGATGAAGATCCTCTGATAAGGAGAGGAGCTTTTTGCCAAGTGTCAACATTAGAGACTGTAACGCTTTTTTGCTTCCCTTCTTTTTTTTTCTTTTTTTTGCGTTTTTTTTCTCTCTTCGCGACAGGCCAAGAAGTAGAGGTTGCGATATCTCCTTTTCCTGGAGGCAGCTGCTGGATCTGGAACAACCTCTTATGTCACTGGCTCCTGTTTCCTGCCTGTCCTCTTTCGACATCTCCAAGACGTTTTCCAGTAATTCGACACTATTTAGACAGCCTCCGTCGACTTCTTGTTCTTTTTGGCGAAAAATTCCATCCAGAACCGTAAGCTTGAGACAAAGGTAGCATCCAGGACGTATTAACCACGAAGACAGTGCATTATAAAATGTTGCATAACATTAAAAAAATATAATACAGAAGTAGATTGATTCTTCCACCAGTTAGCCTCTCTTATTTTTCCTGTACCACTGTAACCAGTGGAAGGTCATGAGTCTTGTACGTGGAAGAGACTGTACTGTTTCTTGGAATACGGCAGTGCAACGAGGTGACGTCCTAAATCACACTCAACAGCCAGATTTTTAACCCCTACTTTGGGTATCCACTTTATAGAGTCCCAGGAGGGTCCTATATCCCATAGGATCTCCCCCGGCTGTTGAAAGATTAAATAAAATCTGTCAACAGAGTGATATTTGAACTCAGAACCTTAAGCACGGCAACTTAACGCTCTACCTCTGAGCCACTCCACTCCAACTATTGTTTAAGGAACTGAATAATATACATAACCATCATATTTCGTATGTTCTATTAAGATGTGCACGCATATGTTAAACTAACATATCTGAAAATATAATATTGTATACAATATATTGCCAATAGGACGTATAACTTGAAAATTTAGACGGAGAAAAACATTCGCCAAATGGCAACAAATTTTATTTTTAGGTTATTAATAATAAAATTCAGGAAGTAGATTAGTCGATAGAGCGCTGAGTTGCACTGTCGAAGATTCCTGGTTCAAATCCGGATTAAATAATTTAATTTTTTAAAAGCCGTGGTTTGAATCTGTGGGATCTGACGATTCTGCTAGGGCTCACCTAACCTCTATAGTCAGTTCTCTTAATTGGGCGAATTCTCTAGCAATTGAGCTTGACAAATCACCTCCTTGCACAACCGTTGTCCTAGAAATAGTACAGTTTATACCATGTAATGAAGAACCTTCATAGGTCGTACTAGTACAGATTTTTTTTGTATTCCCATAAAGTTTAAAAGTATTATATATTGAGGCCACTATGTAAGGTTTTGGCGGTGGCGTAATACGAAGCATTGATAATAGTTCGGTATATAGATCAAAACCTCCATAACCTTACCTCTTTTGAGAGAGGTTATACAACTCAACATGATGTAAAGCCTCTTACATGCTAAATGGAAACTAAGCTGCTAGGTATAGGATCAAGTAATCCGTCTACTTACTGAATCAACCATTCGTATTCGTTTATTAAACATGTAAAAATAATAATAATTATTACTATTATTTATAATATTTATTTAAAGTTTGCTACGTTTTGCCAATAAAAACAACAATACGGATTATTGGAGAATGGAGATAGTTGGTGGTGCAGTCAATAAAACACCAATTAAGTACTAGACTTATATTTAGTAAGTGTCGACGTTTCGACCTACAGTGTAGGTCATCTTCAGGGCCGAGGAGGAGCCGTTGGGTGCACCGGCTAACCAACAATGGAATGATATATCAATATATCTACAATAATTGTTGGTTAGCCGGTGCACCCAACGGCTCCTCCTCGGCCCTGAAGATGACCTACACTGTAGGTCGAAACGTCGGCACTTACTAAATATAAGTCTAGTACTTATTTGGTGTTTTATTGACTGCACCCCCCAACTATCTCCATTCTCCAGTTTATCATCCAGTCAACTATTTTCCTCTCATAAATACGGATTATTATTCATTCCCAATGACTTGTAGAGATACTACTAACTGATAGCACTACAATCTCTATTTTATTCCAGGTCCCGGGGTCACCTTCTCTTCCTTGTTACATTATCGGTAATCGTTGGGGAAACAGGTTATTTTTATAGAGTTTGAGAATGCAGGAACTAGGTGTTTGAGGCTATGGAGTATTCCATACAAAGCTAAATCTGCCGCAGACGGGATTTTTATGGGAGATGGGGATTTTTCACAGGATTTTCGATTGGAGGAATCAGATGTAACCCAAATTATCAAGTAATGTTTATAGCTGAAAAATATAATATAACTCAATAATATATAAGAATGTCCCACATTCGTATAAAAATAGTTATATATATCATTCTCAATACTTTATGCGAGAAAATATTAGTAACATATGTTTTTCTATCATTAAAATTAATTTTATGACCTTGTAGTCAATGAATACATGATTTCGTATATTATTGTAAATATGTGGTGTGAATGAGTATTTACTAAATAATTACTGTAGTCGAAGTTTATATAATAGTTCAATATAAGCGATTAACATTAAAAGAAATTGATTTGAGAATTAATTTAAAATAAAGTAAACAATTTAACAGATTTAGTATATGTCACTTTATCATTTCTTTACAATTGAATTAATATAATTATGGTTATCAGTTTCGCAGGTTGTCGTTTCGAGTTAATTCACAACAAGTTTTAAATTTTCACTCGTATCCTTTTTAATATTCTCGAAAATAAAAATTTTACATTTTTTATATCTTGGAAATCATTTCATCAATAAATGAACGTTTCAACAAATATTTAGAAGTATATATGATAATATAACCTAAACAGAATGAGTCGGTTTTTTTAATCTATATACAGTCAGCAATCTTTACTATTTACAGTCAATAATAGTTACGGCAGAAAGTCAGTAATAACATTATTTTTATTTTCGAGAATATCAAAAAGGGAACGAATGAAAAGTTGTGACTCGACTCGAAGCGACAACCTGCGGAATAGACACCAAATTATTTTTTCGAGAGAGAATGAAGAAACGAATGAAAAAACTTGTTGTGAGTGTGGAAGCGACAACCTGCGGAACTGATACCTAATTATGTAATGAGGTGAAAACAAAATATTCAAAAACGCATCCATTTTTTATTTTTAATGATGAGCGTAGCTTGTTAAAATCCTCAAGCCAATCCAAACGAGGTCATTTCAATTGACGAGCATCAATCCCAGTTCGTCCGCACAGTTGGAGTTTCTCTCTTCTCTCTGAATTTCTCATTATTCTTTTTATTGTTATTAATTGAATAATATTATTGATTAATTTAATTTTAATTTGGTATTAGAATGGAAGAGAAAAATAATTTTATTTTAGGACCGGGAGCCATAAGAAAATCAAACAGAGAATCAAACAGTATTTACATAAGAACATGAAAATAAATTAAACGGTATATTCTGGTCAAGAAATAGCTTATATACCAATTGCTATGCAAGGTCTTCAATTGCATTTGAACTTTAACCGCCATGTTTTTTTACATCCTATTAACCGATAAATGGTCATGTACCATTTTTTATGAACATTTCGCTTAAGGAGTTATTATCAACTTAAATTTTTTTTTTTTTAGAAATTGTCTTTCATTTCATGTAAAATGGAACGGGGTAACTCAGTATTTAGAGCGCTGAGTTGTTGTGCCGAAGAAGTGTTCGATTCCTGTGACGAGTAAATCATTTTAAGTGCTAAAAACAATTGATGGGCCCTGTTGGATCTGGAGACCCTTTATGGCTTACCCAGCCTCTATAAAGTGAGATGTGTGTGATCTCAGTGAAATCATCTCTCTGCGCAACAGTTGACTTCGAAACAGCACACCTATTGTATATCATGTAATAAAACCAGACTTTTTTTGTTATTAAAACAGGAGTTTCCACTAATAGTGGGCTTCCTTAGCCTAGTGATTGGATGGCTTCCTTTCATCAAGTTCTATCTAAGGTCCGTTCTTCCCGTAGACCACGAACCATCATGGATTCCTTCACTTCGATACCCAGGTCTTCCTCGTCTTCTTATGTCCCTAATTTTCCATAGGTAGACTACTTTGGGTAGTCTTCCTTCAGGAATTCTTTTTAATTTTCAGGCGATTTTTCTCAACATTCCTCCAGAATGGTTCCTTCAGCCTCCATCTTTTCTCTGATGGTTCCATTTCTTACTTTGTCCATTTTGGATATTCCCGCCGATGGTCTTCAGTAGTCCATTTCTGTGGGTTAGGAGTTTTTTCCTGAGGTTTCTTTTCAACGTCCAAGTTTCTGATCCATATGACATAATGCTTAGTAATATACTGTTGTAACTAGAGGGTTTTAGTGGGAATGAAGTTTGTTATGAAAGGATAGATACCGGGTTCGGGCCAAATCAGCAACAAATGACATTAAGGTCGTTATGGATGACTTTATTCTTAACAAAATAAGGAGCATTGAGGATTTTACGAAGGATTTTAGTAATAAATATAAAGTAAAATGTATCTTCTGGTCAAGAAAAAAACAAAACAATAAAAACCTGAAAATAGCAAGAATTAAGCTGAAAAAAAGACATAAATAAAAGCATATAAAATATAAAAATAATATATTTATTAGTAATTCGTCCATTACTTCTGATGGATAAGAGCTATTAATTATAACTGACTGGGGATCATCTGTTTGGGGAATTTAGGATATGTAGGAAAAATAGGGGTTTGAATGTGGATAGCAAGAAACATGGCGGATATCAGGTGGGAGTGAGTTCCAAAATGTGGTGGAACGGGCGAGAAAGGAACGCACGAATGCTTTGATTCTACGGGAACGGGTGTAAAGGTGGGAAAGGTGAGACTTTAGGATTTGAATTAACATTATTATTCAACTTTAAATCCCTTTAGAGTAAATCACATGTAAATTACCTCTAGAGAAATCAAATAACGAAACCCACTGTATAGTTGAGTATTAATACCATTCCCAAGCATTACGTCCACACCTAACAATACTTGAATATGGTTTAAATACGTGTATACACGTATTACACAATCTTTGATCAGAATTTCAAATCTTGACTAGGAGATAATGCATAGTCTGATATAAATTATCCAACAGCCTTACTGGAGCATTATTATTTATTAATATTTTTCCTAATAACGATAAATAATCCCTTTAGTGCTTACTTTGCATTACAGGTATTCAGTCGAATAGAAACAACTACAATATTTTAAATTTATAATTACGGCTGTGATGTTGAGTTAATCGTTGGAAAAATATCAACATAAATAAGATAAATATTAGAGAAGAATTGGTCGACTGTATCTTCTAATTTAAGGAAGAAATAGTTGGGGGTGCAGTCAAAGAAAACACCAAAATAAGCAAAACTTATTTATTGTGTGCCGACGTTTCGGCCTACAATGTAGGCCATCTTCAGGGCTAAGAGAGAGAAACAAACAAAAATATATAATATAATATATATTACTGCTACGTTTTTATATATTTTTGTTTGTTTCTCTCTCTTAGCCCTGAAGATGGCCTACATTGTAGGCCGAAACGTCGGCACATAATAAATAAGTTTTGCTTATTTTGGTGTTTTCTTTGACTGCCCCCCAACTATTTCTTCCTTAAATAAGATAAATATTAAATTGTTTAGACAAAAAGCATTTGTAAAAATCATAAATTGACAAATCACATAGACCATAGCTTCTATGCATTCAATTTTATCTCTTCTACTAAAATAAATATAACAAAACTCAAATAAAAACTCCTTGTTTAATAAATAAACAGATAACAATATTTATTAAACAATATATAAGTTTGGTTTCTTCTTGGGATGATAAGTCTTAAAAAAAACTGTCAATTTATATGGAGGATCAGCTAAATTACGCTGTTCTGCAACAAAATCTGCCCCGGAAAAATAATGGTGTTTCCTTATGTTTTTTGCTGTGCTGAACACGAATCTGACGTTTA
Source organism: Arma custos (assembly GCA_037127475.1). Lineage (NCBI taxonomy): Eukaryota > Metazoa > Arthropoda > Insecta > Hemiptera > Pentatomidae > Arma > Arma custos. The sequence continues at coordinate 34,373,018 of CM073761.1, read as the reverse complement.
GAACTCTTTAATACGTACAGTTTTTTGTAAAAATCACAATTTTTACAGGAAAATGAGGATTTTGGATGAGTTTAGCCTATGCATAATGACAGATTTTAGTTTTATTTTTTAATAGAAACCCAATTGTTAAATTAGGTAGAAGCATGTAGTTGATGGTATGACAGTCCATATATTTTATTTTGCTCTTAATCTAATCCCATTTAAATGTAACTGTATACTTCTCTGACCAGGAAGGCTCTGATCTGAAGGTAATAGCCATGCTCACAGGTCTTCAAGCAGGTTACACTAAGTACTGTTGTTATCTATGTGAATGGGACAGCAGAGCAAGACAAAGTCATTTCGGTGAAAGAGTGGCCTTCTCGAAAAAAGAATGTGCCCGGCCAGAAAAACTGGGCCTAATAAAAAATGTTGTTAAAGCAATGGACAAAGACGGGGAAGGATATGCTCACTTTAAAATTAAGCTTCTTAAACCTAGTGATGCAAAAATTAAAGAGAGAATGTTTGTTGGTCCACAGATACGCTCACTAGTAAAAGACCACGAGTTCTTAGAAAAACTGACCACTCCAGAAAGAAGAGCCATGCTCTTCATGGGTTTCATTTAATGAAGTATGCAGCAACATTTTTGGGAAATATGAGGTCGGATGACAATGAACAAATTGTGACTGAACTGTTACAAGCCTACCAGCCCTGTTACAAGCTGTAACATGTCCTTAAAAATCAATTTTTTCCTTTCCCATTTATACTTTTTCTCCCACAATCTTGGAGCTGTATCTGATGAACACAGGGAATAGTTCCATCAGGATATTGCCGAAATGGAAAGGAGGTATAGTGGAATATGGAATGAAAAAATGCTCGCGGACTACTGCTGGAGTCACTTCGAGAAGACTACCAAAGGAATAAAACTTCACATTAGGTAAAAATTCTAATTTTACGGTTTATGTATTAAGCATATTGTAAGTATTATCAGAGCGCCTTATTTTGTATTTTATACTTCATATACATAAGTGAATAAATCATGTTAGTAAGTTAAGCGCCTTCTTTTTATGAAAACCTTACTTTTTTGTGAATACATTGATTTCTCTGAAAAACTGTACGTGTTTTTTTTTTTTCTGATGCTAGATTTGGATTCATCATCATTGAAAACAGAATGCGGTGATAATTTTTCAAGGGCAAACGTATTTTTTTTTTTTTTTTTTGCAGAACAGTGTTATTATTGTTTCAGATAAAAGTTCATTTATTCCTCTATAAAATGGTATTCGTTTTATCTAAATCGCTTGAAAATGCATCTATTGTATGATAATAATGGCTGAGATTGAAGATAAGATAAAGATAAAAATGGAATAATTATATAATTATTACTATTCGAAATAATAATAATGTAGGAATCAGAAAAAAAAAATCATTACGATATGCTCAAACTTCGCTTTAATTTTTTTTAAATAAACTTACACTGCAACATTGAATTGTAGAAAATTATGTACATTAAAATTTAGAGTTTGAATAGTATTATTGATGAAAATTTTTTTTTAATAATTTAAAATCCAATAATTAATTTTCCATTTCAGGAAATATTGGGTCGTTTAATATGAAATGACCGTTTTCATTATTTCTAAAATTCATGTAAAATTTAGATTCATGTAAAGTGTTTATTATGTTTATGTTTACAGATTGTATGAGCCATTATTAATAATCTCTTACTTTCGATAATTACACTATAACTTCAGTTCTCTGCTAGGTTGAGAACTAAGTTAATGTATTTTGTCTTGGGAAGTAAGCCAGCAAGTTGAAGTAGCTTTTCTTTTGACATTCGCTTTTGTCTGAGTTGAGAATCCTCACATTCAATTCTATACAAAGCGGTAGCTTCATGCTAATTATTCAGGCTCTGAGGTATTTCTTGAGCAACAGTTATTATAATAATTTCTGTTTATCGTGAGATTTAGTTCTGTTTCTGTTATTTTTAATAGAACTATTTATTTTAAAGTTAACGTTTCAACCAGCATTGCAGGTCTTCTTCAGGACTAAATATACAAGATAAATACAAATAAAAATAATACAGAGTAAAGAATAAAAATATATATAGGCATCAAAGGGTATGGGTGATAAAAATTGTAATAAAATTGGGGAACCCTTAGGTAAATATAAAAGCAGAGAGAGAATAGTTGTAGTGTATTATCGAATGAGTGATAAAGTGCAATACAATAACTTGATAAATAACATGAATAACTAGAAATGTTGGTTGATGACAGGAGGAACTCCCTAGTGTCAATTAAAATTGTATCGTTCAATAACATCCCACTCATTCTTGTAGAACAGGCCAGGTACTTAGGACTATGACAAACGCTTAACTAGTAATCCTCATACTAGACTAAAACGACAAGAAACAGCTGGCCGTTTCAGGTTACTTCAGCAATTACTAGACAAACGCTCTAAGCTCTCAATTAATTACAATCATATACATGACAATCATTAGACCCATATAGACTTACGGAATAGAGCTTTGGGGCTCCACTAAGTCATCGAATTCCTCTCGTATTCAATCTTTACTATCCAAAATCCTTCGTAAAATCCTCAATGCTCCTTAATTTGTTACGAAAAAAGTAATCCATAATGACCATAATGTCCCGTTTATTGCTGATTTGACCCGAATCCGATATCAATCTTTTCATGAAAAAATTCATTTCCACTCAAACCCACTAGTTTCAAACATCGCAACCTCTTCAATTCCTGATATTCCTCCGAGGCGTCTGAAAAGAAGATGGCCTCGTGTCCTTCTAAGCTGAACTTTTTATTTGAGTACTACAACTGGTTAGTTACTCTACTTGCCTTTATCCCTGGGCAGGATTTATCTTTCATTATATTTACTTGATTTATTTACTGTATACAGTTGTAAATTTCAATATATATATATTACTTTAAATAGAGGGAATAGTTTACTTAAATTTAAATAATTTTTTTAAAGCATTATCGATTAAGTAATAAACAACACTCTATATCTATTCTTTCTGTTCTTTTATCTACGTAAAGGGGTCCCCATTTTTTATTATATTTTTTATCACCCATATGCCTTGATGCCTATATATATTTTTTACTCTGTATTATTTTAATTTGAATGTATCTTGTATTATTAGTCAACTAATATTATTCGAGATATTTTTAATTATGTATACCATAGTTAGGGAAATTACAAATAGAGACAAGTAAATCGTCTACAAAATTTGGGTCTGAATTTTTGTTATTGTTGAGCTACTTATTTATTTACTTTTATAAAAAATCAGTTTCAATTAAGATGTTGCGGATTGAGCTAGGGGTGCCTTCTGACCCCGCACAGCCAAAATCAATGGATCTAGATCTATTTGTCGCTTTACTTGAACTCTATTGTATGTCGGTGGGAAGGGCACTAGCGAAAAGTTCCTGATTATGGAGATATGGGCAGTCCGTCTCTTCACAATGGAAACCAACCCGAGGTTGGGTGAACCCCTCCAAGCTGAAGAAAGCCACACCATGCCACCAAAAATGTTCATGATTTGTAGGGTCAACCTAAAAAAAATACATCATTGAATAAAATAGTAAACGTAAATACACGTAAATGGTAATATGCCAAAAATGATTATAATAAATAAGTATAATAACATATGAACATTTCATATAAATATGAATAGACGGACCTATTAAATAATATAAAAATAAGTAAACAACCAAGATAAAAAATGGAAAATTTGGAAAAAGTCGTCCTGAACACATTACTATTTAAAATGTTTACATCCTGTAGAAGCTAACTCCACATCAAGCTTATAAAGAACTGATTTTCCGGAGATTCTATGTTTTTTTATTAATCTTTAAGTTTGTATAAATGAAGATGATTTTTAATTGAGGGGGGGATTAGTCTAGACTGGGCGACGGAGTCTACAAAAAGTGAGGTATGGATTTGGGTTTTTCCAACGGAGAAGTTTTTTTTTTAAATCTTTACTTTTTTTTAAACTAGAATTCTCCGATCTCATTTACTGATGCTTATAATTGGTTGTTTTAATGTATCGCTTCCTCCAGTGGTATAACCGGATTTCTCGAAATATTATTTTTTGGAAGAGGTATGAACATCTATTATGAAAGAAAGTAAAGAATAAAAAAAATTTATGGCGGGGAAAACCCGTCTCCACAACTCACATTTTCGCTAATCAGATGCCAATTCGTGACCGATCCTCAAAGAAATCTCAACAGCATTTATATTAATTTAGAGACCAATAAATGATACGGTTTCCAGAAATTTGGACCTACATAGCAGTAGCAGGGGTTTCAGAAAACAATTAAAAGTAAAATCCTGTTTTTAAATTAAAATAAAACATCCCACGATTAGTCCCCCGAAATCCCCATCGATTGTAAAAATAAAAGAAAAAAGTGAAATTTTCTGCTTTTCGAAAGGGAATCGAGCGATAATTTATAGGATTTTTATATTGCAGTTAAATTATAAAATTGGTATCTAAAATATTCTGTTTCTTACACTGTACACCCACAGATGGTTCTCTAACAATTATTTTACTTTATCCTTAAAAACTAAAAAAGATTAACAAAGTAAAATTTGTGGTAGGAGCTAGAAGAAATATAAATATTATATCCCATATGAAGATTATCCTGCTGTAATGTTAAATAATAATAAAAAAAAAGACCACCGACGAAGAGTCAAGAGCTCAGTAGGTACATTGTAAGATTGTACTTTTTTTGGCCAGCAGTTTTGCACACATTAACTGCTAGGTTTTTCTCCATCCTATTAACCTTTAAACAGTCAGTATCCAATTTATGGAGCCTGGTCTCCCACAGATGGTTCTCTTGACCCCAGAGAAACATTTATATATTTTTAAGTTATAAATTTTCCAGAACTTATGCTGAGTTGCTATGCCGAAGGTACCTAGTTCGAATTCAGCTTTGGCAAATAAATTATTTCATCTGTTTATAGCCATGGATGACCCTCCTGGAGATCACCCACCATGTATAAAGTAAGTATCCTCAATATGAGGGAAAACATACTTAAAAAAGAATAAGCGTGATATCGTACAAGTCACCTTCATGTACAACCGTTGTCTTAGAAACAGAAGCATCTTCTGTACACCAAGACCTTTCATGGACTGTAGTGGTACAGGTTTTTTTTTTTTTTTTTTTTATTACGTTCATAAAGATAAGAAAGTGTTTATAAAGAAAACCTATTGAGCCCAGTGGTTTAATTTTTTATTTTATTATTTTAACATTCATGGAAAACAAGATAAAAAGAGTTTATTGCGAACAGAGCCTTATCTAATATAAGGAGGCAAGCATTGTTTTAAGATATAGGGCTCTCCAGATGAGTGAATTTGATTTCAAAGAAAATTACGGTTGTCGACATAAATAAACAATATAATAGTTAAATGTAATATTTTATGTTACACTAGCTTTTGCCCACGGCTTCGCTCGTGTGGAATTTGGTCTGCCACATAAAGTTTCGTGACAGATCATTTTAAATAAATAACTTCTTGTTTTTAACTATAAGTTACTCGTACATCCAAAATTTCAGATGTCTAACTTCAAAACTGACGGATTTCATACTATATTTGAACCCCTATTATATTAAAGGGGAAACCCTTGGGATGGAATTATCTAAATTCCTTTCTTAGTGCTCATTTAAGCTATATAAAGAACCAATCTGCAAATTTCAAGATGCAGAATTCAGTGGTTTCTGCTGTGCGTTGACCGCTGGGTGTGTAAGTCAATCAGGTTACAGTTTCACATAAACTTCGCCTGTGTGGTGTGTTGATAAAAAGCAGCCTATATCCTTCCCCAAGCTTGAGATTATCCATATCAAATTTCATCACAAACGGATCAGCACAGCCGTGAAACATACATTGATAGTGATTAACAAAGGGGACGGAAAAAAGTTAGTTTCGTTTACTGTTGTTCGTGTCAGTAAAGGATTAGTATGTAATGTTATTGGATTTATTGAAAAGCATTACTTAGTATAACGGTTTCACTTGTCGTACGGCATCAGCAAGAAATTAAAACTGAAAGGATTACAATAATGTGCATATGTAGGTAATTTATCGATGTGTTGTAATTTAGCGGTCCTACTTACCTACTGCAATATACTCCTGTAAACTATGTTACTTGATTTGCTTTGTTCAGCGAAAGTATGTAGATTTCGCGAGTAAGAAACACGTGAGCGAGCTACTCAGGGGGGAGCCTGTAGCGATGCTAACAATAACCCATATTACTGTAAAGTTTCATCCAAATCCGTTCAGTAGTTTTTGCGTGAAAAAGTAACAAACGTACATATAAACTTTCGTATTTATAATATTAGTAGGAAAGGATTTCAAAATTAACAAAGAAAGTTGTATTGTGGATAATGGGGTATTACAGATCAGTGGTGCACTAATTGTGAATAATTATTTAAAAGAAAAAAATGACAAAGCTTTTAATTTATGTTTTTTTATGAACATTTGACTTATACAGTTATTATCCTATTAAATATTAATGTTAAGTAATTTTTTAGAAATGTTTTTTATTTCGTATAAATAGAAAGGGGTAGCTCAGTAGCTCAGTATGTAGAGTGCTGAGTTGCTGTGCTGAAGGTTGGTTCTAATCCTTTGAGAAATAAATTATTTAAAATGCTAAAAGCAATAGATGAATCTTGTGTGATCTGTTGACCCTGTTGTTATGGGGTTCACACAACCTCTATAAAATGGGATGAGCGAGATCTCAATGAAATCACCTCTCTGCACAACAGTTGTCTTAGAAATAGCACACCCATTGTCTATCATTTAATAAATCCACGACCCTTCATGGTTTGTAGTGGTGCTTAGTATTTTTTTGGTTCTATTTTATTAATCATATTTAATTCCCATTAATGGTTAAAGAATGATTATTGCGAATAAATGGATAAATAGATAAAGAATAAACGATTTAAAAGAGGGTATAGTGAAAAAAAATTAGGAAGTAATTTATTATCACTTTCGATTCCCAGTCAGAAATTATTGAAAACATTGGAAACGGTCTAACGGTTGATGTCTTCAGCTTCTGTCTTAGTCATCACTCAGGGCTTTGCCACTACTGGAGGCCTTAAAAGTATATTTAACTTCAAGGGTTGTAGTAGTCAATTTTTTTTAAATATATAAATCAATACATTATAATTTTTATAAGGATGAAAATGGAAGGCAAGAAAATTCTCTTATATAGGGAGAACTTTTTATTGGTAAGGCAACGTTTCGACCCCCATTGCAGGTCTTCTTCAGGGCTTTCTTGACCTCTACCCGGACCATTTTCTTCCTCATATATGCAAGATCAACTAATATTATTGAATATCATTATCATAGGTGTAACGAGGGGGGATTATTGGGGATGTAACCCCCCATTGCTTAGAAGAAATTAAAAAAAAAATGTAAGTAACAATTTAAAAAATAATAAAACTTTGAAGGATTTTACTTTTTCAAAGTTATTATTGTGGGATTACAGAAATAAGGGCCAATAATGCCAAAAACACAACAAAGAAAGTGCAAACACAGTTATTTTATGAATAAAAGGTACGCTAAAATGACAAACCAAAACGTAATACTGTTTATTTACAATTAATGATATTATTATAGGGGCAGTTGTTGAGTTTAGACAATACTTAAAATCTAGAAGTAAAGTCTGGATGGGTCTAGAAAGTTCACTATGCAATTAAGTATAGTAAGTTATTGTAACAAATAAATAGGGTTGCTTGTATTTAAATGCTACTTCTTGATTGCCCTTACAAAAATAACATTTATAACTTCCAAAATAACATTTATAAAAAATTATAATCTATTGATTTAATTTGAAGCTACATGATTATAGTATAATACCTACATATTATTCTTTTTTTATGTATAATACATATACATCTTTTTTGAAGGGAGTAATATATTGGAGTGGTTGACTGGTGGGGGTTTAGTTTATTAGTCAACTATCTATTATCATTAGTCAACTCTAGTTACGCCAATGATCATCATTATACCATTGCAGTAAATGTTGAATCCATAATACGTCGTCATAAATTAATAAAATTAAAACAAAAATAAAACTCATGAAATATTGACATGAGCTTAAGCTACCCCTTTAAGTGTTTAGACGAGAATAATAAAAATATCCTCCTTTTACTAGTTTCGCGCACATAGCATACTAAAATAAACATTTTTATTCAATTAACCGGTCATTTTATATTCACCATTTTTATACATTTTTATTCTCTTGTGAGGTTTTTTTCCCACAACTCTTTATTTTATGCCCGTCGATTAAATGGATACTTTTTTATTATTTTTACGTCCCTTTTTTTATGTGTATCTTACTTTATCTTTATTGTCGATCCGAAAATAATGTTTTATGTGTTTTAGTTTTTTTATAACACTATTCTAACCAGAAGATAAATTATCTGCAATTGGCTCAGATACACTCCCAGTGGGGAGGAAGTCGCTTGTGTTTAGAACAACAGGTTCTGGTGCAGCAGCAAGTTGATAAACAAGTCCCACACTGGAGCCACGTGTTGCTGATCTCAATATTCTTTCTTTTTTTTTTCTCGACTTGCCCTAGTTGTTGGTTAACAGTCGTAACCACTAGCACTTACATCAGCCGTTAACTCCTCGTATGTAAACAGTAAATAATAACTTTTCGACAAATGTTATCGTTGTTATGTAAATAAAACGCCGTAGTAAGGGAACGTAAGATGTTAAAAAGTACAAGCCCAATGTTGTAACACGTAAGTAGGAGCTTGTAACTACTTGACAACTTTTTTTTTAGATTAATTTATTGATATTTACAACTTATTATTACAACAAATAAATTTGCTAATATGAACAAATGACATGAAAACAAAAAACACTTGTGGAGAAACTACCCATCGGTAGCACTCCAATAAAGTTCTATAGTAGAAGGTCTCGAGGCCATCTTCTTTTCCGAAGCTTCGGAGGGCGTTTGTGACATAATAAGGAGTTTTTTTGTGACATAATAAGGAGCATTGAGGATTTCACGAAGGATTTTGGACTGTAAGGATTTGATCCGAGATGAATTGGATGGTTTAGTAGAGCCCCAAAGCTCAACTCCGTATGTCCAAATAGGTCTGATAACTGTCGTGTAAAGAAGTTTTTGTAATTAATTGGGAGCTTAGAGCGTTTGCCCAGTAAATGTTGAAGTAGGCGAAAACGTCGAGCAGTTTCTTGTCTTTTCAGTCTTGTATGAGGAGCTTGACGACTTAATAGATTTTATTTGAATGGAAAATAGTTGACTGAATAATTCAAATGATGGATTGAATTGGTCATGGTGCAGTCACTGATAACACAAAAAAACTGTCAGTTGACAGTTAAAAATGTTGTGACAAGTCACCGTACCCACTACTTGGCCTGATGACGTAGGTCGAAACATTGGCACGATTAATAAAAATTAAGTTTTGATTAATTTTTGTGTTATCATTGACTGCACCCCCTGACCAATTCAATCCATCATTTAATATATTTCGAGTTAATTGATGGAGATTTCATTGACAATAAACTAATGGTTATATGTCAAATTTTATTATTGACATGTCTCCTATACCATAATTTACATGTTGGAACACCACATTTTGCTTTTAAAATTATGTATAGAATTATGAATCAACAATTAAAAGAACATGTTTCAAACAACCATCAAGAATTTGTAGCTGTGAAATGGTAAAAATAAGTTAACTACTGAAAATAAATAAAAGATTGAAATAGCAAAAATAAAAAATTAAATAGTGAAATAAAGAAAAAAAATAAATTAAATAGTGAAAATAAAAAAAAAAATTAAGTAGTGAAAATAAAAAATAGAATAAATTAAATATTGAAAATAACATAAACTAATTTGTGAAATCAATAAACAATGAAAATAAAAAAGTTAATAGATGAAATAGTAAAAATAAAAAATAAAATTAATTAAATAGTGAAAATAAAAAAGGGAATAAATTGAATAGTTAAAATAAAAACAAATAAATTAATAAAATAAAATGTATTAATAGGGTGTATAAAAAAAAAGACCGTTATTACTTTACCTAGCACTTATATTATTATGGAAATTTTTATATTTTACAACATTTAATGTAGTATAATTTCTAATAAACATTAATGCTTTATAATAAAAATAATATTAAAATTGAAAAAACTGATAAAATGGATACAACTGATAAAAATTGATAAAACGGTAATTTTTTTTTTTTATGCACCCTATTAAATAGTATAAAGAAAAAAAATTAAGAGTATAAGTAAAAATAAATTAAATAGGGAAAATGAAAAATAAATTAAATTAACAGTGAAAATAAATTCAATTTTTATTTTCAGAAATCGAATCATTGACGATTAATCGGTCACTAACAACTTTCTTATGAAGTTACTTCAAGCCCTAAAACGGCGATAGTAACTTCTTTCTATTTTTCAAGCTGTTTTTTCATATGTAAATACTCAATATGTGATTGTATGCATGTGTGCGTTTTAATGGCTTTGGTTGAATGGTAAAGTTTGCACACAAGAAACTGGTATGCATTATATTTCTGATTTATATATTGTATTACAATCATCCAATTATTTTTTAGGTAAATTACCAATAAAAAGGCCATGCTAGTAAAATGATGCAACTAGAAAAAAGAGAAATAAAACGGATATTTATGCATGCAGCGGAGCTCATTAGGTAGAGCACTTACTATAATTCTTGTAGTGAAAATCCAGCGAGATTAATTATTTAAACTGTCAACAGTCTCGGATGGTCAACAAACCCCCTTAGGGCTAACCCAGTCTCTATAAAGCGGTTACGCTTAATTGGGGAAAACCTGGAGGTTGAGTGTGCTCTCGACTGACAACCTTGTGGCACAAACATTATCTTAGAAACAGTAGAGCCCAAGTTCTTAGCCGATTGCTTAAAAGATATTTTGATCAAAAAATATTCCACCTAGTCGCAAAATAAAACAAATCATTTAAACTCCGGATATATATTTTTTTATCCGATTAAACTCATCAATCAACTATGAAACAAAGAGATAAAAAATAAATTTGTTCTTACTCTCTGATCTGTAAACAATGGAACATTGAAATAGGCATACCATCTTTTTTTAATGTATGGCATCATATAAATTATTATATATTCAATTGTTTTTTTAAATGTTTATATATGTACAGATCAATAATGGAGGACACGATTTTCTTGTGAAAACTAAGAAATAAAAATAAACTTTATTGGACTCCCTCCTGTCCCATTTATGTTTCCTGAATACTCGAGGTACATAAAATACATTTTTTAAAGTTTTCAGTGAACTAAATGTAGAACCTTCTGATAAAATTCAACATGAAACAAAATACTGTACATTATTATTATAGTATATGTGTGTGTGTGTGTGTGTGTGTGTGTGTGTGTGTGTGTGTGTGTGTGTGTGTGTGTGTGTGTGTGTGTGTGTGTGTGTATATATATATATATATATATATTTATATACCGTATTGATTATGCTATGATAATATATATAATAATTTAATAATATAAAATAATTATAATTTAATTAAAAATAATTTAATTTAAAATAATATAATAATTTAATAATATATATATATATATATATTCAGGCATAGCACAGTAAATCATAGCATACCTTACCATTATATAGCAAAGCATAACATAACACAACATAGCACAATATAACATAAACTTATTTTATTTATAGGAAACTGTTAATGTTCCAGTAACATATCAATTTTTACATTTTATGAAATCATTCAGGAATGAAACATTTTACTATAAAATGCATTCAAATTTTAATTTGTTTTATGCCCCTGAAATATGAAGAATGAAATGTGATTAAAGATATATTTTTTTTAAGAATGAAAAATGATTGTTAATGATAATGTTACTATGATGGTATCTAAAAATCTATTGATTTATAAAAATATATAACTAATATTATTTTATCACTATTATATTATTATATTATATTATTACTATTATTATTAAGTCCAAAATAAATAAATTTAAAAAATTTTTTATTGGTATTGATAATTTTACTATTTTTGGAAATGAAGCATCCCTATGGAAAAATTAGAGGCGGCACAGAAGGTTGAAAAAAAAGTGAAATTATAATGAATGTTAAATGATCTTAGTTTTTTGAAGAAATTAAAAATTGATACATCTTTAATATACGTTATAGATTTATAAGTAAGCTGTGTTCTTGGGCAATCCAATATATATAATTGGAAAACATTGAAAATCTAATTATACAACATTGCTATTTTTAAGTGTTTTTTTAACTTAAATTAATAGCTTTATTATTATTGGAAATCATATAACTCTAATTGTTAAAAAAAATTTAATTTAAATAAATTTAAGCAATGTTCCTAGGAAATTCCGTATAGTTACAGTCCCTGGCCATATTCATGTGACCACTGGATAGATTCGTTCTTATTACATGTTTGCATTATCTTTTTGTATGCCTAATGATGTAAATCGAGTTTAAATATTAGTATTATGGATAAGTTAGTTATCTGATAATAATATGAAATTGAAAAAAATAGTTTCGAAAATAAATCTTTATTTTTTTTAAATATTTTGTGGTGTCACCCTATTTACACCCTATTTTACATATTGATGAAAAAAAACTATCAAAATAGTTAAAATATATGATACAAATAATAAATCAATAATAAACTTACCGAAACAGAAACAATAAATCCACAAAAATTTCAAACACAAATTATGCACGCCGTCACTCGTAAAACAAAATGGCTATACTAAAAAAAAATACTTTAAAAAACTTATAACAGTGTTGCCATTACTTAGGACAGCAATTTATTAAGACACACGAAAGTATATAAACAAAATTAGGAAAAACAAAAAGAAAATAATCTTTCTTGGTGGTCACATTAATATGGCCAGGGACTGTAATTGGAAATTACTGAAGAAAATTCCACGTTTTTTAAAAAAACTGATAATTCTCAGAATGCAGTTGGAAAAATTCTAATAACAAAGCCTTATGTCTCTAAAATACTGGAAAAAATGAACCAGTTAACGTTTCGTCTATTCAGGCATCATTTAAATTCACATCAATGAAGATAAAACCCAGAACATCTTACATCAACAGTCCAACCAGATTCATTAAAGCTTAGAGAGCATAGAGACAGCTTGTCTTGATAACAAGCCGTTTCTCAAACAACTAAAAACTTTTAGATATTTTTATTTATTTATTTTCTTTGATTTTTCTTTTGATGTGTGTCCTGATAAAGCATGAATTGGCAAAACGATCACTGCTTGGGTATTTTAGGCTTAAATAATTAAATAACTATTATATCAGTATAAATTAAAGAATATACAACATATTAGCAAATTATCTATTGAATCAAACATCAAATGTTTATTGCTGTTGAGGAAAGTAACCTTATTGCGATAAATGTCTCTAAAATCATCCTTATCCTTATCACTCATCACATCCTAATGTGGCAATATTAACTTCTTTATTTTTTTTCAAGACGTTGAAGCGGAAGAAGCTATCGTGAAGTGGAAATCGGACCAAGTGTAAACATCTTTTATCTGGCTCGAGAGAGGAATGAATCATTGGCGGCCTCTCGAAAGAGTAATGAAAATAACCCGCCTATGACAGCGAGAAAAAAAAGAAGATAATTCTCTTGAGTATTTAACTTTAGATTAGCGGGTAGGGCAGGTGCTTCCTAGAACTATAATCTTTCGGGGCACTTCATCGGTTACCACTATCCCAACCTCAACACACTTAGGAATAATAGAGATATGATAGTAGGCGATATATATATATATATATATATATATATATTTTTTTTTTTATTTAAATTTTTTTTTTAATTACGTCATAATCATCCCCTTACAGTTAAAAAACGAGCATTTAGTGAATACATTAAATAACACAGCAGTCTAAATGTTAATTGACACGTGCAAGATGTTAATAGATAAGTGGTACTTACAAATACGCGAAAAATGGATTTTAATACATTAATTAGCCAAATACATTTTATATACATATATACAAAGTCTTGTCCTAATATACTTATTTTTATGTTGGTATAGAGTAGACGATTTTTTGCCATATGCCATGGAAAGCAAACAACTCACAGATTTTACAAGTCTCTTGAAGGATCCTCCACTTTTTCGTTTTTCACCGCCTCCATTTTCAGTTATTTGACGGAAACAACTGAAACTTCCGGTGCTCATAAGGCGTCCTACTTGACGGCCATTTCTGTTGAAACGGGAAAACCAGGGATCCCCTACGAATATAAATCAGCTTCCCACAGGAGTTTTCTTCGACATTCGTTCGGCGTGTGTTGGCATCGGAGGATCTGTAACCCGATCCTCATCCGGGGTGAATATAGAACAGGCGTTAATGAGAAGTGTCAAGTTCAGGCCATCCTCCTCACAAACACCTTCTTGTAACAGGGATGTCTCCATGCCGCGGAACGTGAGTGCAGATCTGGAGATCCGGTTTGATTGAAGATCCAGTCGTAGAAAAAGTCCATTGTAAGAAGTAATAGTAGTAGGTGTGTACTAAGGAATACATACATAGCATAATATTATTCTTTATTATTAAAATTATTATCATTCAATTTAATAAAAATACTCCATATATCGAAATAATACTATGTGGGTACTCTTATTTGAATAACTATACTAGTGTGTACTATAATAAAGTGAACTAAAATTTCTAAAATAAAAATGGGGTATATTATAACCTATACTAAAACGTTAAGTAATTATTGTATTACAAATAAATGAACAGTTGTATTTTTTTTCTTTTTTGAATAATATTAGTTGAACTTATATATATGAGGAAGAAAATAGTCCGGGAGGAGATCAGAAAAGAATCTCATTAATAGGGAGAACTGTTTATTTTAAAGCCAACGTTTCGACCCATATTGCAGGTCTCTTAAGGGCTAAATATACGAGATACATACAGATTAAAATGATACATAGTAAAGAATGGAAATACATAGGCATCAAGGGATATGAGTGATAAAAGAAATGTAATAAAAATGGGGAATCCTTAAAGTAAATATGATAACAAATGGAATAGTTATGGAGTAGTATCGATTAAGATTTAATACAAATTAATCAAATGAATGGTATTCGAAAATATAGCAGTGATAAAATAATGATAATAATAATAGAATTGTACAAATTATTCTAATGAATGGTATTGATAAGAGATAAATGGTGGTTAATAACAGGAGAAACCCCCCAGCTTAGTTTAATAAACAGATACAGATAATAAACGTTAAATATAAAGGGGTATAAAGAGGTTGCAGTTGATGATTACACAAAATAAGAATGAATTATTTTGTGTAATCATTGACTTAGGCGCTTACTTAAGCATACAAGGCTTAATCTTTGAGATAAGCATGTGACTACTGACAGATTAAACTGGGGAGTTTCGTTTTTGGAAAATAGTTAACTGGATAATTCTAATAATGGCATGAAATGGTTAGGGATTGCAGTTGATGATTACACAAAATAAGAATGAATTATTTTGTGTAATGAGATGAAAATGGTTGACTGGATGATCTTATGTAAAGGAGATGGTTGGGGGGTGCAGTCAATAAGAACACCGAATAAGTGAAGTACTTATATTATGTGCCGACGTTTCGACCTACAGTGTAGGTCATCTTCAGGGCTAACAGATAAACAAACAGAACAAAAATGTAAAAACATCAAAGTTGTACAGTAACAATACTAGTGACAAATAATGTAGAAAAATACAAAGTGGCAGATATGAAAATAGAAGATAAAGAATATTAAAAAGGAGTCAGATTATAATAAAATAAAGATATAGACAGATTTAAAAATTACTGATAATGAAAAGGCATTAAACTAGTGGTAGATATAATAAAAATCAGATGAAGACAAATATAACAAAATTATTGAAATAGTGACAGATATAATTATAGAAAATGTGATAGAATATAATAAAATTAAGATAATGAAAATGAAAAATTGAAAATTGAAAAAATGAAAATTAAGAAAATGAAAATAATGGCAGATATAATAAAGTAAGACAGATTTAATAAAATTAAAGAAAATGAGCAGAAATGATAAATAATAAATAACGCATATAAAATAAAAAATAGAAAATAAATGTACAGAATGGATAGTACAGTACAATATAATAATATAAAGTAAAATCAAAAGGAGGAGTTAAACAAAAGAAACAAAAATGAGGATATTTACATATAAAGAAAGGTTGGAATATGAAGAATACAGAAAAACTAGTAAAATAAAGGTGTAAAATGTATATCCATATTATATAAATGTATATCCATACTTTTCTGTAACTTGGTAACATCATTAAGTCCGTTATCATACATTTTACACCTTTATTTTACTAGTTTTTCTGTATTCTTCATATTCCAACCTTTCTTTAAATGTAAATATCCTCATTTTTGTTTCTTTTGTTTAACTCCTCCTTTTGATTTTACTTTATATTATTATATTGTACTGTACTATCCATTCTGTACATTTATTTTCTATTTTTTATTTTATATGCGTTATTTATTATTTATCATTTCTGCTCATTTTCTTTAATTTTATTAAATCTGTCTTACTTTATTATATCTGCCATTATTTTCATTTTCTTAATTTTCATTTTTTCAATTTTCAATTTTTCATTTTCATTATCTTAATTTTATTATATTCTATCACATTTTCTATAATTATATCTGTCACTATTTCAATAATTTTGTTATATTTGTCTTTATCTGATTTTTATTATATCTACCACTAGTTTAATGCCTTTTCATTATCAGTAATTTTTAAATCTGTCTATATCTTTATTTTATTATAATCTGACTCCTTTTTAATATTCTTTATCTTCTATTTTCATATCTGCCACTTTGTATTTTTCTACATTATTTGTCACTAGTATTGTTACTGTACAACTTTGATGTTTTTACATTTTTGTTCTGTTTGTTTATCTGTTAGCCCTGAAGATGACCTACACTGTAGGTCGAAACGTCGGCACATAATATAAGTACTTCACTTATTCGGTGTTCTTATTGACTGCACCCCCCAACCATCTCCTTTACATATTTTGTGTAATCATTGACTGCACTCCCTGACCATTCCATAACATTATTATTAAAAATTTATGGTTTAAAAACAATGCTTTATGGGTGCTTCTTGTGATTTTTCGAAATAAGTCAGTTCAAATAATTGAATTTCGGATATTCGAAGGTTCCTAGATTATTCATATATATTATGATTATACTGTAGAACAATAGCCTATGAGAAAAATTATAGTGGGTGATATAGAAACAGATGGGTGAGATAGAATAGTGCTTACAAAAAATAAATTCATTTATTCCATGGGAAGAACGAAGAGTTTAGAAGAGGTGAGAGGCCTCCGCCATGACAAATTCCTCAGAGCAGAGTTTATATCTGACCCTTGGAGAAGAGAGGGTTGGAGATATGCTGCGCACTTCCGGGCAACTAGACCACACGTAAGGTTTCCGGCTCAGGTTAAAACCCGTTTGAACCCAATCAGATGTAGCAGCCAGCAAGCTGAGCTCCGTGGGTGTATTTCTTTTAGCCTGGATGACACCGAGCTCACAGCACCTGCTGTCCAGGTAACACAAGCACCTTATGATACACCGAAAATTCTATTATTTTTTCGCTTTTGAAATCAATACAGAATCGAAAAGTCTAGGCCGAAAATTTTGTGGTGATATCCGAAGCGCCTTAAAAGTTATGAATAACATGAACCCAGATCCTGGAGTACAATATGTATTATAAAAGGAAGAAAATGGTTAGGATGGAGGTCAAGAAAATTCTATTATATAGGAAGAACTGTTTACTGGTAAGCCGACGTTTCGACCCACATTGCAGGTCTTCTTCAAGGCTAAATATACATGATACATATAAATGAAGTGGTAAGTATAAAAGTATAAAGTGGTAAGTAGTATAAATACTTTATATACTTAGTATATATTATTATTCTATTAACATAGAATTCCGCAAGTTGTCACTTCCAGTTGAGTTACAAGTTTTTTAACTGTTTGTTCATTTCCCTTTTAATATTTTAAAAAAATACTAATTACCATGAGCTTTAGTATGGAATATAGAATGTAATTATGGGTAATGATTAGATTTCGGTAACCATATATGTTTTATATGTGTACATAAATATATATATATATATATATATATATATATATATATATATATATATATATAAAGTGTAAAAAGTGATCATTATAAGTAATATGTTTCATATTAACAATCTAATTACTTGATTGACTATTCAGATAATTTCCATAATTACATCTTACACTTGCTAAGCTTGTTTTACATCATATAATATTTAAATTTAATTAATCCATATTAATTTAATTAGAGGGTTTGTAATTGAAATAAAACATTTTGTTACTGTTTACATTTTCAGACAATATGATTCGATCTTAAATATATCAGATTATCAAACAAAAACTTTTTACAAAAGACTTTATTGGTTTCTTCTGCTTTAGACCGTGTTGATAAACTTTTTGCATTGTCTGTTTCGCCAGCCGTGCTGCTGACTTCTTCAAACCTTTTTTTTTTCTGGAGTCATTTCAGAACCATCACAAAAAGAAAAAATGCAAACTATAAAAACATTATAAAATAAATACTCTTTCAGGTTTCCACGGCCATTATTTATACATAAAACTTCAGTGGTTTCTGGTTTAGACCATGTTGTTGAATTTTTCTTCGCCAACGCTTCGCCAGACATACTGCTAGCTTCTTCAAGGCTGGATCGAGAATGAATAAATCAAATGAATGAATGAAAGTTCCTCGATCCAGCCTTGAAGAAGCTAGCAGTATGTCTGGCGAAACGTTGACGAAGAAAAATTCAACAACATGGTCTAAACCAGAAACCTCTGAAGTTTTATGTGTATTATAAAATAAATTATAAAGTTATAAAGTATGTTTAAATGATAAAAATCTTTGGAAATTATATGTGAAATGCTTCCATACTTTTTTTTTTTAATCTGAATCATCTCCAAAAAAGTAAATCAATTATGAAAAAGTTATTCATACACAAAATATCGTATTTATAAAATTGTAATGGTTAGGAAGGATTAAACCATTGTCTGTTTAACAAAGTACAACAACTATGTTCCTACTGACTATTAAACTAAATAAAATTATTAACTTAAAAGTGAGGTGTATCAATTCGTCTGTGATGTGAAATTATTTATTCATTTTTAGTTTGTTAATATTTTTTTAATAATCAAAGTTGAATACTTTTAATCGTATTCTTCGTAAATATTTAAATTAATAATACTAAAATAATATTTATTTCCAGTAACCGTTTAGATTGTTCTCTTTTTTTCCTTTCTTCCAAAAAATATAATATAAAATCAATTGGGTGTATCATTTGCACTGCGAACCACTGTTTTATATATATATATATATATATATATATATATATATATATATATATATATATATATATATCTTACTAATATTATAAATGTGAATGATTGTATGTTTGTCTCTCTTTCACGCAAAAACTACTGGACGGATTTGGATGAAACTTGACAGTAATATAGGTTATACATCAGAATAACACATAGGCTATAGCAAGCGCGGATTTAGGGGGGGGGCGCACGGGGGCATGTGCCCCTCCGACTGTTATTTAGGAACTGTGGAGAATCCATTATAGGACATAAATAAAGGCAAATCACATGATAATAGATGTTAAAGTAACAGAAAGAAGATGAGTGAAACTATTTGTTTTGATGTCCTACTAATCTTACTAATATTATAAATGTGAATGTTTGTATGTTTGTCTCTCTTTCACGCAAAAACTACTGGACGGATTTGGATGAAACTTGACAGTAACATAGGTTATACAACAAAATAACACATAGGCTATAGCAAGCGCGGATTTAGGGGTGGGGCGCACGGGGGCACGTGCCCCCCCCCCCCGCCGACTATTATTTAGGAACTGTGGAGAATCCATTATAGGACATAAATAAAGGCAAATCACATGATAATAGATGTTAAAGTAACAGAAAGAAGATGAGTGAAACTATTTGTTTTGATGTCCTACTAATCTTACAAATATTATAAATGTGAAAGTTTGTATGTTTGTCTCTCTTTCACGCAAAAACTACTGAACGGATTTGGATGAAACTTTACAGTAATATCTTACTAATATTATAAATGTGAAAGTTTGTATGTTTGTCTCTCTTTCACGCAAAAACTACTGAACGGATTTGGATGAAACTTTACAGTAATATCTTACTAATATTATAAATGTGAAAGTTTGTATGTTTGTCTCTCTTTCACGCAAAAACTATTGAACGGATATGGATGAAACTTTACAGTAATATACTTTATACATAAGAATAACACATGGGCTATAGCAAGCGCGGATTTAGGGGTGAGGGGGCACGTGCCCCTCCCCACCCCCCACCGACAGTTTTTTAGGTACTGTGGAGGATCCATTATAGTACATAATTAAAGGAAAATAACATGATCATAATTGTTAAAATATCAGAAAGAACAAGAGTGAAACTATTTGTTTTGATATACTACTAATCTTGCTAATACTATAAATGTGAAAGTTTGTATGTTTGTCTCTCTTTCACGCAAAAACTACTGGACGGATTTGGATGAAACTTGACAGTAACATAGGTTATACAACAGAATAACACATAGGCTATAGCAAGCGCGGATTTAGGGGGGGGGCGCACGGGGGCACGTGCCCCCCCGACTGTTATTTAGGAACTGTGGAGAATCCATTATAGGACATAAATAAAGGCAAATCACATGATAATAGATGTTAAAGTAACAGAAAGAAGATGAGTGAAACTATTTGTTTTGATGTCCTACTAATCTTACTAATATTATAAATGTGAAAGTTTGTATGTTTGTATGAATGATTGTTTATACATCAGAATAACACATGGGCTATAGCAAGCGCGGATTTAGGGGGGGGCGCACGGGGGCAGGTGCCCCTCCCCACCCCCGATAGTTTTAGAGGTACTGTGGAGAATCCATTATAGTACATAATTAAAGGCAAATCAGGAATTTAGCATCTTGAAATTTGCAGATAGGTCCTTTGTATGATTTAAGAAAGAAGTTTGGATAATTCCACCCTTATTATAATAAGGGTTCAAAGGTTGTATGGAGTTCGTCAGTTTTGAAGTTAGACATCTGAAATTTTGTACGAGTAACCTATAGTGAAAAAAATTAAATTATTTAAATAATTAAATTATTTATTATTTCAAATTATTGTTAAAAAGCACTGTCAAGAAACTTTATGCGGTAGTCCAAATTCTATGCGACCGAAGCCGCGGGCAAAAGCTAGTATATATATATATATATATATATATATATATATATATATATATATATATATATGTGTGTGTGTGTGTGTGTGTGTGTGTGTATTACTACTGCAACGCTTGTAATTATATTATTTTGAGGCTTGAATATATTTATGACAGTAGTTTTGATTTTTTCATCTAAACTATGGAAAATGTAATCAATTTTTTTAATTTAATAAAACTTATAATTTTCGTTAAATGGACTTTAAATTTAATAGAACGCTAACTTAATTAACACTGATTAATAAACTAACATCAAATATCTATGTGTAATAGCGTAAGGCGTTTAAATGATTTTTATTTTACATATATTTTCGTTAAAACTGACCAAATAATTACAATATATTAAAAACATATATATCATTTAAACTATTTTGTAATTTGTAATTTATTTTGTAATTATAAAACTTGTTATATAAAATTATTATATTAATTATTTTAAAACGTGCAGGACGTCTTTAGAGTCCGCTACTATAATCATGAAAATACAATCAATTTTTTTAGTTTAATAAAAGTTATAACTATCGTTAAATTGGACTTATTGTTTAAGAAAACAATAATTTAATTCACACAGAATAGAAAAATAATTTTATTCTGGGACCAGATCCCTTAAGAATAACATTATTGTAAAGAAATTAATAGAAATATGTCTGGCCAAACGGCTACATTATTGGAATACTTCAATTAAATATGAACTAAAACATATGTTCTGCTAGAGGAAAAAAAAATATATAAAACAAAAAATAATAGAACAAAAAATTACAATAAACAGAAATTGGATAATGGAAAAGTAAAAAAGTAGATAAGAACATCTAGTAATATGAATAATAGTGTCATAATGAGTGTGGCATATTTTCACAGATACACATACATGCATTCACATACATAAACATTCACATATTAATTATTTATAAATAACAAAATAATAGAATATAAATTTACAATAAACTGAAATTGGGTAATGGAAAAATAATACAATACAATTAAATATCGAAAAAATCACAATAATGCGATTAGAGTGGTTTGGACACTTCATTAGGATGGATAATAATAGAATACCCGAAATGACAACTAACCAAGAAGGAAGAAGAAGAAGACGACCGGGAACTTCTTGGATGAACCAAGTCCTGGAAGACATGGAAGGATATGGCCTTAATGAAGAGGACGCTTTTGACAGGGAAACCTGGAAAAAAAATGTTATTCTAAAGAACTTTGGGGAAACTATCAATAAATAAAAAAAAAAAAAAAAATTATGTTGAATATAAGTTTCTGAACTCGAATTTTTTTTCTCTTAATCTATTATTCTAACGGCGTCATGACCAAAATAAAGGTCAAAGCCGCCCCCTGATGGTAGGGTCCACAAAAACTATAAACTAATTAATGACTTGGCCAGGTCTTAAAATTAGTTTCAATTTTTGGCTGGTAACTCGCTAACCCAATAAACCATCGGGTGCTTCGGACCCACGGAAGAACTAACCGTAAAGCAAAATATATCTAAATCAAACGAGCTATCGGTTTGCGAGAGGCAAGTAGAGTACGGATAAGTTTTTATAAGTATACCTGTAAGTATTAAAAACCGGGGACTTGGACTTAAGATATTTTATCTATCTTAAGTCCAATAACTATTTTTTAATATAAGGATTAAGATATAACTTTAATATATTAACTAGGTACATAGATTTCAGTTTCATTTTTCACTTTGTAAAATAAATGTCGAACAAATATTTTTGGTATAAGTTCAGCAGGTTTTCGCTTCGTGTTATCATATAAATATTTTTATTTTATTTTTTTGTTTTTATTCTATGATTGCATAGCTACTTAGCACTATTTGTTATTGCCTACAAGTGCAGATTATAATAATATTTCAATGAATGTATAAAAAAAAAAAAAAAGTTGTCTTAGTTAAAACTTTAGGTAAACTAGGTAAAAAGTTAAAACTTTTTTTTATATTATCGAAAATAAAAATAATCGTTAGTTTCAGTATGAACGACAGAGTTTAATTATGGGTTCTTTTATATATTTCGGTAATTATTTTATCATGATGAAACGTTTTTTAATTAATATTTTGAAGTATAGATGGTAAGATACGTGATTAGTTTTAACTTTTCCTTCGTTTTCGTTTTAATATTCCCGAAATTAAAAATAATTTTGAGTTTTAGAATGTAAAAAAAGGGGAAATGTGTATATTTCGATAACAGATTCATCATGATATGAACTTGTTTTTTAGACAAATTTTAACTTTTTTAATATTCTCGAAAATAAAAATAATGTGAGTTTTAGTATGGAAAAAAAAGAGTGTAATTTTGGGGGAATAAAATTTTTTATATTTCGCTAATAGTTTCATCATGATATAAACCAATTAATATTCCGATGTATAGATGGTATAATAATTACTGAAATATACACATTTCCCACAATTATGCTTCTTTTTTTCAAAATAAAACTCAGGATTATTTTTATTTACGTGAATACTGAAAAGGAAACGAATGAAAATTTAAAATTTATTGTGACCTTACGCGAAGTGACGACCTGAGTAAAAGCATATATCTTATTGATATGTCCGATTACAATAATAATGATATTTTTAAATTAGTGTAAACTGGACTATAAATCCTTTGATTTTTATATATTGGGAAAAAAACATTATCCAGTCATCTTAACTTCATAATTACTATAATTCCTTAATACGTTTCGACAACTACATGTCATTATAATTTTTTTTAAATAACTTTTCTGCATCGATACAATACTGGCAGTAATATTGTTACAGTAATAATATTATCATTGAGGATAGATAATTCCCCCAAAAATATTTAATAAATACATACATTTGTGAGATTTTTAGACACATAACTTCTTTAAAGTTATGTATCGATGCAGAAATCTTATTTTAAAAGATTGATAATGACATGTAGTTGTCGAAACGTTTTAAGGAATTATACTAATTAAAAGGTAAGATGACTGGAGAATCGTTTTTTAATAATAATTGGAATAATAATGATTGTGATATTAAATTATTATTTTTGTACTACTAGATATCTTAAGTCCAATCACTATGTTAAAATAGAATGATTAAGATTAAATAGTATCTTAGTATACTATTTACTATATTATAGCCGTACAGATTTTGGTTTCATTATTCACTGATAGTACAGTTATCCAACAACTATTTTGAGTAGGTATCAAATCCGCAGGGATGCTGATGATGCATGTGTATTATCAGTCAACACCAATCCAGTTATTGAATCCAAAAGCCTCCAACCCCATATCACTGATCTTGAAGAATGGTGTAAAAACTGGAGAATTAAACTAAATTCTCAAAAATCGCAACAAATCACTTTTACCTTACGTCGTAAACCAATGACTTCCTGTCCTTCAGTATCCTTTAATAATATCCCACTGGTGCCTGTAGAACAGATCCGTTACTTAGGGTTGCACCTCGACAAACAATTAACCAGGAATCCTCATTCAATACTGAAGGACAAGAAACCGCTCGACGTTTCAGGCTACTTAAACACTTACTAGACAAACGCTCTAAGCTCCCAATTAACTTCAAAAGACTCATCTACATGACCATCATACGACCTATTTGGACAAACGGAGTAGAGCTTTGGGGCTCCACTAAGCCATCGAATTCCTCTCGTACCCAATCCTTACAATCCAAAATCCTTCGTAAAATCCTCAATCCTCCTTATTTTGTTAAAAATAAAGTCATCCATAACGACCTTAATGTCCCTTTTGTTGCTGATTTGGCCCGAACCCGGTATCTATCCTTTCATAACAAACTTCATTACCACTCAAATCCCCTGGTTTCAAACCTAGCTTCCTCTTCAATTCCCGATAATCCTCCGAGGCGTCTGAAAAGAAGGTGACCACGTGACCTTCTTAGTTGAACATTGATTTGAGTACTACCAGTGGGTAGTTTCTCTATTTGTCATTATCATGTCTATTTGTATCAGTTATCCTATATACTTGTTGTAATACAGTTGTTAATATCAATAAATAAATTTAAAAAAAAAATCTGCAGGTTGTCATTTCGGGTTAAGACACAACGAGAAATGCCTATATTTCTGTAATAATTTAATCAAGAAATGACCGGTTCACAGACGCATATCATCTATACTTCAAAATATTAATTGAATCATTTATATCATGATGAAACTATTGTACACATTTCCCGTAATTACACTCTTTGTTTCTTTTTAAAACTCATGATTATTTTTAGTTTCGAGAATATTAAAAAGGAAAGAAAGGAAAATTTAAAAATTTTTGTGGCTTTACCAGAAGCGACAACCTGCGGAACTGATACCCTATTTTGTTTAAGGTAATGTACTTATATATATGTTTGATATCTCTCGCCCAAAATAGTTAATAAAATTGCAGAATTAAATACATTCCTTTTAACACCGATACACAATAGTAATTATCCCGGCCCTGGACTTTTCTCTTCAAAATAAAATATATAAAAATTATAACAATTAATTCTTGGGTTCTGTACACAGTAGAGACTGTACTGTTTCTAAGCAAACGGTTGTGTAGGGAGGTAGTTAGGCGGAGAACACGCTCAACTACCAGGTTAAGGTTACCCGTTTTATAAAGGCTGGGTGAGCCCAAGGAGGTTCTACAGATCCTAATGGGTATGGATATAGAATATAGTGATCGATTGATTTATGACCCACCTATATTTAGATATATAGATAAAAATTTCTCCCATTTATAGAAATACATTACTTTTTCTTCTAAAAAAAAAAAAATCTCACACACAGACAGTGTAAACTCTTTAGAAACACTTTGTTGACAAAGTATGGTTGCCAACAATACACCTAACGATGTTTAATGTCATCAGTTGGAAACTTGTTGTAGGCCTTTTGTATTCTATAATTTTTTCACCTGGTTACTTCAACAATGATCTTACTCTACAGCCAGCATTAAGTATTAAGTATGGGTATTTTAAAATATAAATATGCCGATATGTTAACTTAACTAAACTAAAAAAGGAGATATATTATATGTTATACTGAGATGCACCACCAGATATATTGTTTCATAAACTATATTTATTATATTGATTTCTTTAAGAAAATCAACGTTCACAGCCAGAGGAATTAATACATAAAAAATATTCCAGCATATATATATAGCAATAAAACATATATAATGGATTGCTGTAGTTTTTATTTTACTAGTAAATAATGATGCATGAAAAAATACTCGAACTTGGTTGCTATTTATTAAAAATTATTTTAGCACTGTTATGTTACGTAGAGGCATCCTGTTTCAAAATATGGAAGGGTGTTCGAGCGATAAAATTATCAAGGTCCAAAATACTTCCATACATATATAAGTATGTATGCAGTCATTAATGCATCTATGCATGTAAAAGAAAATATCCTAAACACAATATAAATAAGATAAATGATTATATGAGGATCTGGCGAACAGAACCGGATTAGCCCATAATAATTCGAACACACTTATTTTTCGAATTATGAATCCTTGGACCTCGGTACGTCGATCCCTGTTAATATTTTTAATGAAAACCGTCTCTTAGTAGGGAAAAAATAGCTTTAAAAAGTGCATTTTCAAACAAAATCGATTTAGTCCGAGTTTTTACCAAACATATTAAAATGTACATTCATTTTTCATTCTAAAGCGGACTAGTCCCATGTAGTTTTCATATCTTTAACACATTTTTAATCAAAAGCGGACATGTCCGGCAAAAATTAAATATTAAGTAAAAAACATTAATATTTTTTTTCTTTATTACTTCATGTGCGGTGTTAAATATTTAAATAAATACAATAGTGACGAAAATCCTGTACCTTACACTTGTCTTCATAAGCAGGGACTAAACCATCCATCATTTCTTCGAAGAATGCCTTTAGTAAATGAGAGAAAAAATTAAAAAAAAAAAGACGTGGATCGGTTTGGTGATAAATGGGTCGAGTATCCTGAAGTAGGATGGTACACAGAAGTAATACAGACTACATCAAGATCTACAGAGATCATTGAAGACAACGAGTATGGTGGAGTAGGTGAATGTGTAAATATTGAGGATTGCGAAGGTCTGGAAGTGGATATTACGGAAATTGTTATCTAATTTTCTTAAAAACACAATAAATCTTTCAAGTCTATACTTTCTGTCTCATTTTTGAAGTTCCTTTAAATAAAAAATTGGATTCGTCCAATACTAGCAAACCGGACTTATACATTTTTGTTTCATAAATAACTTCTAGAATACAAAAAAACTAATTACTCATGTAACAATAGTAATAAATCACCTATCTATAATAACGTAATGTTGTCTTATTAATCTCCTCCATATATTAATATTAGTTTTTTAGCCATCCTGCAAAATTTAATTTCGTGAACTAATCCGGTTCTATTCGCCAGCTCCTCATATGAAAAAATAACGGTCAAGTTAATAAGGAAAAATGAAACTTATAAAGGAATTAATCAAGGAAAATTTTAATATTTATTATAATGTAATTACTTCATCAACAAATGAATGCTTTAACAAACATTTATTATCTTTACATCGAGATTTTAATAGAAACGTTTATTTCCTGACGAAACTATAATCAAAATATACACATTTTCTTATTGTTTTGATCAAAAGAAAGGTCAAAGTCGCCGCCTGATGGTAGAGTGCACAAAACTACTAACTAATTAAGCCTATGACTAGGTCTTACGAGCTATAAGTAGTGTTACATATTGCAGATGACTGTGCAGCTCCAGTTGTCTGCCACCATCGGTTGCATCGGACCTCACGACAACAACAACTTTGCTATAATATAAGTAAGAAGAACGAGGAGATATTAGTCTGCGAGAGGCAAGTAGTGATGGGCTTAACTCCTACTTTTCAGTAACAGCTCTAACCGTTACCGTGATTTTTCTTTCCTGTGATTTCTTAACTGCTACTAACTGTGATTCGTGATTCTGTCGAAATGCTGCAGTGATAGCGCAGGCGTACTTAATTCCACATCTTGAATATAGCGATCACAGAATATGCATTATAAGTATAATAATTATTTGTAATTAATTACTTATAATTACTTGTTATTATAATTAATTATAATTATAACTACTTGTATAATTCACTATAATCTCACTATGTAATAGATTCTCCTCAGTACAAAAAAAAACGTCTGGGGGGCAAGGGGGCACGTGCCCTCCCCCCTTACATAGTAGTACCTACTAATACTACCATTATTTTTTGTATAGGTAATAAACAAGCTGTAAATAAATATCAGACTTTCCCCTCTATTTAAACATTTAAATATAATTTAAATTTATTACTGAGCAGTTAATTTTCTACAATAAAATTAATTGAGTAAAATTAAGGCAGCAGCTTAGTTACAAAGGAAAAAGGTTTACCAAGGGATTCACCTAAATCACAGTAGTCACAATCACGCATCAATTCCGTTCGCCTACGACCAGTTCCCAAATGCGAAGAACAGTTTAGAACTGTTACTGCAGTCCCAATAACAATCACGCTTCAATTCCGTTCGCGTATGTGAAGAACAGTTTGGAACTGTTACTGATGAATTTCTAATCTCAGGTCGACCTGTGACTTTTGAGTAACAGTGAAAAAGTAACAGTTCGTGATTTCTGGCCCATCACTAAAGGCAAGGAGGTATGGTATACATATATATATATATATATATATATATATATATATATATATATATTTCCCATTTTCAAGTTCCCTTTGGCGTCTGTTCTCTATAATCCATCTTAAATTAATTTCTAAAATAATCTCTTTATGTCATGTTATCATCAATTACTTTCTCTTTACTTTATTTTTACACCAACACCTGTTTACTTTATTTTTATTACTTTTTGTTATTCCATATCTTTCATTGGATAATCCAGTTTAGCTTTATCTCTTGTTATTAATTACCATTTCTTTTATTTCTTGATATCCCTTACAAAATTTCTTGTTAATTTTTATAAAATTCATATTTTTTATTCCTTATAAAATTCCTTATAACTCTATTAGAATTTCTAAATGTGTCTACAATTCCTAATCTGATTTTTATAATTTTTAATTTTCATCTATATATGTAAAAGAGAGAGGCATTAGTTACTCACCTAATAACTCAAGAGCGCCTGGACCGATTTCGATGATTCGAACCATTTAGGACTGGTCTAAAAAGAAGAATAATCCCTAATAAGGTGAAAAGGGTGATAAACGTCTGTAATAAAAAAAAAAAATGTCGTTTTTAGTGCTAGCACCATGAGATTTTAGATTTAGCTTCTACATTAAAAATAAAGAAATATGTGTTTTTATTTTTGGAAAATCTACCCCTAAAAGAGTAAAATACGAGAAATCGTAACGTGTTAAGTTAATAAGTAAGCAGGCTTTAAATTTTAACATAATAATAATTGTATTCATGATTTTGCAAAATCAACCCCTAAATATTACAGTTTTGGATATTATATCCAAACGTTGGATTTCAATACAAAACTTATCGATAGTTCTGTAATTATGCCATTTAATATTTAATAGGAAAGTTTATTAAAATCTATCAACAAAGGGATAAGCATTGGTAGGCTGGCTGAATTCACAAATGCTCTGAATCATTGTTTATAATATGGAATTCAAAATTCACTCTCCGTTTACACTCAA
Organism: Arma custos; assembly: GCA_037127475.1. Classification (NCBI taxonomy): domain Eukaryota; kingdom Metazoa; phylum Arthropoda; class Insecta; order Hemiptera; family Pentatomidae; genus Arma; species Arma custos. The sequence goes on along the minus strand of CM073761.1, from coordinate 34,343,039 downwards.
CATAGATTTCTATTTAAAATCAACGCGGACGAAGTCGCGGGAAAAAGCTAGTATTAATTAAACAGTACATCTTTTGTTAATATATAGTACCTCTTTGTTATTATATAGTACCTCTTTGTTATTATATAGTACCTCTTTGTTAATATATATTACCTCTTTGTTATTATATAATTCAATCCCCTTTGGTTCTAAATTTTGCTACTTATACATAAAAAATTATTCTATAAATATACCTACTTCATATACTGTTATTCTTTACCCTGTATTATTTTAATTAGTTTGTTTCTTATATATTTAGCCGTGAAGAAGACCTGCAATCTGGATCGAAACGTTGGATTACCAATAAACAGTTCTCTCTATATAAGAGAATTTTCTTGACCTCCACCCGAATTTTCTTCCTGACGAGTTTTATAATAATATTATATCTTAATTATCAACATTTTATAATTGAAGGATTAAGATATAACTTTAATACTCCGTCGTAATTAGTACGTGTGGCTCGGATTCAATCCTTCCCTACAACTTCCGGTAGAACGCTTTTTTAAAAAAAATATTCGTTTTTAAACTAGTGTTAAAATGAAACATATTTTTTTTAACTAGATGGTTAAAACCCCGTACAACAATTTAGAGAATATAGTATAGAATAGAAAAATAATTATATTCTCGGACTAGATCCCTTAATAATAACAGAAATGAATAAAATTTAATAAAAATATATAAAAAATATTTATAAAAATATAATACTGTACATTTAATAATATTATAATAATTTCCTCGATCCGTTGCTAGGCAACCTCAATAAAATATTACGTCACTACAACTTTTTTTTTGTAATAGGGAGATAATATCGATTGAATGAGTGTAAATAAAAAAATATATTTATATATTATCTGAGCAAATAACATATATTTGCTAATCGATTTTTCATTTATAATGTATATAAATTCAGCGTAATTTCTTTATTAAATTTTCAGTTTACAATTTTTAGGAATTTTAAAGCATTATTCTTATGCGGTATTTGCATAACTATAAAAAACAATAATAAAAAAAATAAAAAAAGGATTAAAAAAATAAAAAACGAAACAATTTTTTATTTTATAACAGGAATTATTTGTAAATTCCTGAATTCAAAAGAATTAAAAATTCAGAACTAGATGTAATACTAATCATAAATAAATCAGTAAGTTCATAAAAATGAGCATATACCATTTTATGTATGAAAAAATAGATATAAAAACAAGTATAAATTAAAAGTAAATTAACATTCAACTATGATTGTATCATAAAATCAGTGGAAAATTCTATAACATAATATTATAAAATATTCTACACAATGGAATTTTCAAATTAAATACGAATACATTCAGATAAATATATCTAATATAATAAATGAAGCATAAATGGAACGTTATATACAAATAAACATATAACAAAATAAATAAAGAAGTTCTTTTGAATATTTAAAAAATATGTTGGACTCATTAATTTTGTTAACAAGACATATTGTAGACAGTAACTATTATTGATTAAATTAATCGTAAAATTATTATTTACTTAATGCTTAGAAAAAAATAATAAAAACAATTCTTCAAATAATACCCATCCAAGATTCAATAATGTTTATACGCTGTATGAATTAAACTTATCTTTAAATAAACATTACTGCATTATTGTTTATTAAACAAGTTGTCAACATTAATGCTTATAGAATTGTCTCAATTATTTACAAACATTTATGGAGAATAAGGCAAAAAGGAATAATATGTAATCATAGAATAATATTGCCATTAATAAAAATTTTAGAGCACATTATCCAGATAAATATTAATTAATGAACCCGTTTTAAACAATGATACAAATTGTTATAATTTGTTGTTAAAAAATTATCATTTCTTTATTACAGATAATTATCGAAATAAAAACATTTTTCATAATTACAATATATATTAATAATATAATAATTTTTTCCTATATAAATTCCTTTACAAGTTTCGTTTTTTCTTTCTAACATAACATTTATTTCTTTATATAAACATTTATTTTATTTATATTTCCGGCTATAATAATAATCAGATTAAAATTCTTTTTTAATACTAGATAAATTAAGTCCAGTCACTATTTTATAATAAAAGGACTAAGATGCTATGTAGCGATAAATATTTCAGTATCATTTTTCACCTTGATAATACAGATATCGAGCGACTGTCTTCAGTATCAGTTCCGCTGGCTGTCGCTTCGAGTTAAGTCACAACAGTTTAAAGTTTTAACTTTTCCTTTTTAATTTTAAAAAATGTGTATATATTTATAATAGTTTCGTCTGGGAATAAACGTTTCTATTAAAATTTCGAAGTATAGATGATATATGTTTGTTAAAACGTTGATTTATTGATGAAATAATTACACTATAATAAATAATACAATTTTTCTAGATAAATTCCTTTGTTTTTCAATCTTGATATTACAGATTTAGAACAACTATTTTCGGTACCAGTTCCGATTCGAATTGAGCCAGAACAGTATAAACTATTCCTTTTTATTGTTATCTTATTAATATTCTCAAAAATAAAAGTAATACTGAGTTTCATTTTGAAAAAAAAAGTATAATTATGGGAAACGTGTACATTTCGGTAATTATTTCATCAAGAAACAAACGTTTTAACAAACATATGCCATCTATACTTCGAAATATTAATTGAAACGTTTAAACCATGATAAAATGATTACCTAAATACAAAAATTCCCCATGATTACACTCTTTTTCGTACTAAAGCTCAAATTATTTTTATTTTCAAGAATAGTTAGAAAGCGAGAACCTTCTGCACTGATACGAAAAATATTTGTTCGATATTTGTGATATCAAGGCGAACAGTTAAACTGAAATCTGTATGGCTACATAATATATTAAAGTTATACCTTAATCCTGCTGGACTTAAAATAGATAAAATATCTTAAGTCTAAGTCCCCGTTTTTTAATATCTGTAAGATTGTTATAAAAACTTGGCTTTACCCTATTTTCCTCTCGCATACCAATAGCCCGTCGGATTTCTTAAATATATTACATATACTAGCGGTTAGTTCTACCGTGAGATCCGAAGCACCCGATGGTTTTTTGGGGTTGCATGTTACCTGAACAAAATTCAAAACTACTTATAAGACACGTCCTAGTCAATAGGCATAGTTTAGTTTGTAGTTTTGGTGCACCCTACCGTCAGGGGGCGGCTTTGACCTCTGTTTTGACGATGACCCCGTAAGAATATTATGTTAAATGAAAAAAAATCGACTTAATTATATTATTATTTTATTTTTAAACCTTTAATTGTGGGAGATACGGTCTACAGAAACCGCACGCGCAGGAAATCAAGAAAATAACATCTGGAGTGCTTTTGTAGCTGTTTAGGATCTAGGGTGCTTACGAACAATATATTAATAATGTCTACCATAAAATTTATTAAAAATATAAGGAAATTTTAGGTAATTTGAAGTCATTAATATTTTGACTAAGTTTCAATTTATTATCTATAAAACTGATCACTTTAAAAATCTGTCTTTCATTTTTGAATTAGCTAAAGTTATAAGTATAAATGTGCCTCACATGAAATTAAAAGTAATATTTTAATCAAAATTTCGTGTAAATATTACAGGAAAATATTGAAAAACGCATCTAATCGTCGATGGCCTCTGTTGGTGGCTTTCAACAGACGAATTTATGCTTCAGTAGATCTTTAAAGGTTAAATGATTAAATTATAGTTGATATAATCAAAACATTCAACTTTTAAGATTACCTCACTAGTTTCCCATACTTTCTATGATTTCCAAATGAGAATACTGATTGTAAGTATTCACTGACTGCACCTCCTGACCATTTTATACCATTATTAAAATTATCCGATCAACTATTTTAAAATTTTGTTGTCATTTTTCAAAATATCTTATGTCCAAATCCCAAGTTTTTAGTGACTCAAAGATTATTATAAAAACTTGGCTGTACCTTCCTTGCCTCTCGCATACAAATAGCTCTTAGGACTTCATACTTATATTCTACCTTAAGTTCTAAGTTATTGTGGGGGGTCCGAAGCACCCGATGGTTTATTGGAGCAGCACGTTACCGGATCTTACTACTTTTAGGATATAAGACCTAGTCATAGGGTTAATTAGTTCGTAGTTTTTGTGCGTCCTACAATCAGGGTGCGGCTTTGACCTTTCTTTTGATCATGGAACCGTAAGAATATTAGGTTGAGAGAAAATAAATTTGAGTTAATATAATTATAATTTTATTTAAATGATTAAATTATAATAGAATAACCAAAAAACGTAACTTTTATTAGATTATCTCAATAGCCTCCCACACTTTCGATTTTCAAGTGAATATTATGTTTTTAAGGTAGAGAAATAATTATGGTAATACTTTAATTAAAATCTATACAAAACACCAGGTATTTTATGTTAGTTTATTAATCATTGTGATTAAAATTAGTGTTTTCTTAAAATATATGTGTGTGTGTGTGTGTGTGTGTGTCCAAACTTTTTGAAATGTTATAATTTTTTATTGTTAATACATTTTATAATATTAATTATAAATGACATCATTTTTTTAAATAGATTGTAATAATTTGGACCGTTTTAGCGAATATATATGTTAAGAGTACATTAAAATACTTTACACCATCGCACATACAGTTGGAGGTGCTCAGTGCCATTCACAAGAACAGAAGAATTATATATATATATATATATATATATATATATATATATATATATAAATATAAATAAAGATAGCGGACCCGACAGACGTTGTCCTACACAAACGTTTAGAATGTGGATAACATAATTTTAAAAAAAAGTTATCTATCGGATCGAATTGTGAATCGAAACCCTTCTCGAACCTATTTGAACAAACATATAATATTAATTATAAATGACATCATTTTTTTAAATAGATTGTAATAATTTGGACCGTTTTAGCGAATATATATGTTAAGAGTACATTAAAATACTTTACACCATCGCACATACAGTTGGAGGTGCTCAGTGCCATTCACAAGAACAGAAGAATTATATATATATATATATATATATATATATATATATATATATATATATATATATATATATATATAAATATAAATAAAGATAGCGGACCCGACAGACGTTGTCCTACACAAACGTTTAGAATGTGGATAACATAATTTTAAAAAAAAGTTATCTATCGGATCGAATTGTGAATCGAAACCCTTCTCGAACCTATTTGAACAAACACATAAAATTTAATCAACATCGTTACAACCGTGTGGGAGTAGTTTAGAAGTATACGCATAGAAAAATTATATTAATAAAATTATATAAATATAAAAGTAATTAAATTAAAGATTCACGAAAAAATGTGAATTTTATTAATAAATTTTGCTGAGAATAACTTCACAATGTTTTAATTTTTGAACTAATGATCGATTTAATCAATAGGTTTTACAGATAAAGGTGTTGGGAAAATAAATTCCCAAAACTTGATAGCTTATTTTGAATTTTGGATTTATTTGTGTATTTATTTTTTACAAAAACCTAATGCTGTATCGTGTTTAAATTATTTAAGATTTTATTGAATAATTATGATTCAAATCAAATCTTCACATTTTTTTTGGTTGATTATATTTTTATTAAAATACATTTTGGATCAGAGTATGGGTCAGCGGTTAAGAATAATTCTTGTTTTCATTTAAATTGATTTTAAATTGCAAATAAATTTGTTAGTTCAAAAATAAAATTTACACTATCGTTGTTAAGGTTTAAGAAAAGGAGACGCCCAATCATGCCCACTCTTTAGTTTGATTCTGGAGTGTGTGGTCCGCAAAGCCAGCATTCAACGAACAGGAAATGAACTGGAAAATGCATTCCTCAATCTGATCAGAGCTGCTGAGTGTATGGGATTAGTAATTAATCAAACCAAAACTAAATATATGCACGCAGGAGTACCGATGGAGCTGACTAGTATTATCAAGATAGGAGAGTAAACTCCTTTACCTACTTGGGAACCACCATAAGGAGCGACAATAATGTTTCGATAGAGGTCAAGAAGAGAGTGACTCAGGCAAACAAATGCTTCTTTGGGATAAATCGACATTTAAAAAGCAAGCCTAAAATTCGGCCTGTCCTATATGGGTCAGAATCCTGGGTCACAAAGAAATCAGATGAAAAATTGTTTCAGACATTTGAAAGGAGGATTTTACGGAATATACGAATTTATGGACCTATTAGAGAGGGGAGAGCATGGAGAAGACGCACCAATACGGAGCTGGCAAGTTTATTCCACACCCCGGACATGGTCAAACTAATAAGGCTTGGTAGGTTGCGCTAGGCTGGCCATGTGTTGAGAATGGCAAGTGTTGAAGGGCCCAGAAGAGTAATACAAGAAAAGATTCAGGGCACAAAGAGAGTAGGGCGACCCAAACTGCGATAGCTGGATGGAGTCAAGGACTTGGAATGGAGTGAGGACTCCATGAGTTTATTAAATGTCCGGAACTGGAAGGCCTCTGCACTGGACAGAGAGAGTTGGCGGAAACGTATCGAGGAGGCCAAGGCTCATTGATGGGCTGTAGAGTTATACAAGAAGAAGAATAAACTATCGTTGAAGAAATATATTGTAAAATAATCGTAGAAATACTGTTTCTCAGTTAACGATTGTCCAAGATCACGTTCAACCGGTAGGGTTTTCCCCTAGTAATCTCTCAATCCACTCTATAGAGGTTGGGTGAGCCCCAGGAGGGTCTCTAGATCTCACACGGTTCATCTATGGCTGTGAACAGATTAAGTGACTTGTCTGCCTCAGCTGGATTTGAATCCGGAGCCTCCAGAAAAGTACTCAGCACTGTACATAGTGAGATACCCCGTTACTTCTATATATATATATATATATATATATATATATATATATATATATGTGTGTGTATATATATAATTCTTGCAGTGATAGTAATAATGGTTTTACTATCTTAGATTGTTTTTTAATAAATTCGAAAGCGTAATAAGAATGTCTGGAAACCGACCTTCTTAAGTTTTCTACACGTGCCCATTCAACGACTGTGTCCACAATCTTGAGATTGTTTAAAACATTGTTTGTCTTTCATTGCAATTATCATTGCGAAAATCGGTATTTATAAATTGAAAAGTGCGTCTCAATAATAATATAATATAAAAGCGAACATGATGCAACTAATATATTTATGAAATGTAATCTTGGCCATTCTCAAACAAATAAATAAAATTATTATGTGTATAATGAATGCCGACAACGAAACAATTCATTTGTTCAGTTGTTGCCCTGTATTCTCAGCTATTATTTGTTAATTTTGTATTATGTTTATTTTTTTCATTCATATGGTTTATATTAATTTAATTATTACAGCGGCTCATAGTCAAAATGTTACACCTGGATATTAATAAGGACCTTTAAATAAATAAACAGTTCAACTTATATAAATATCCTAGAAATATGTATTTTGTGTGTAAACATATAAAAATAAACAAGATACACCTTTATTTTTCCCAATATTTGTTTACCTTACTCTATTTTACTTTTGTTAAACTTTTGTTTCGAAAGTGTTAGGTTCTTTTCAAAGTCAGTTCCAAAAGATTTAACGAATATTTTAACTATTTTCAACAATTCGAGTTCACATAACGTTTAAAGAACGTGAATTGGCCATTCAATATTTTAATAATATGAAATTTCTGAATCAAATATCTGATATTATTTTTTAAAAGTCATTAAAATGCCCAGTAATGTCGGAAAATTAAAAAAGTCAGAGAGTTACAAGCACACGAAACATTTTAGGTGATAGCGATGAGTCTTGGATAGTCAGAGAAATAAACTAAACATTTGAGCGAACTCTACGAATTACTACAAAGTTCTTATAACTATCATTAGTCAACTAAATAAAAAGTTTTTAAATTAATAGTATTCATGAGTTAATAAGAAGTTAGTTGTTTCGTTTTGACTGTGAGGTAAAATTATTTATAAATTTTGTCGTTTGTTGTTTCAATTTTTTTTTAAGATCATAGTTAAATCTTTTTAATTGTATTGTTTGTACAAATTTTAGTTCATACTGTAAGATGAGTTTCTAGTTTTGTTTCTTGAAACCAATTTAAATGTTTCTTTTTTGGTTCTAGTTTCTACAGGGTGCATCAATTTCACTGTGAGCATCTGTATATAAATTAAGAAATTGTATAATTCTGAAATATGTTGTTGAATCACAAATAATGATTTATAATGCTTCTTCATTAGGCTTAAATGATGAAAATACGATAATAAAATTTAATATGAAAATAATTGGACTTAACGACTTTTACCTCTGAAGATATATCCATAAACATTTAAATGTTCGTGTTTATGTACAGTTCTAAAACGACTTCAGAGTCGCGTTAAGGATAATTTTGGAAATTTTGTCTATTTTAACGATAGCTTATGATACATTAGTGGCAGTTAAAAGTTTGGTTAACATTTTACTGCCGTTTCCCACTTTCCCTTACGTAAGTTTATGACAACCAATTTGTGCTGGAATTTCAATCATCTTAGCAGTTCTGAGCCCTTCCTTCAAGTAATTCTGTACATATCAACATTACACCTACTGACAGTTTCATTTTATTTTATTACCAATTAGTGATTTATTGTTAATCTGATCGATACTGCGATTTGTTGCTTAACTACTTAGCAATATAAAAAAAATAGTTTTCGAGCACATTTTTCTGTGTTTATGAACCTTTTAGATGTATTAGCATCATTTAATTAATCCAAATAATGTTTTAGTTGGTATTTTTTTTGTGTGTATATATAAGTGTATTCAGGTTGTCATTTACATACCCACAGTTAGATGAAGTATTGTTTAAAAAGCGCAATAAATTATTAAACAATCTGACATTATTTTCAAATTTATAGCCCTAGAAACGACTTTTTTTAGAAAAATAACTGATTCAATAAGAACGTGCAGAACTGGAGAATTCTGTAAACATGGTAAGCTGCAGAATTATACTGTTGTTCTAAGGGAAATTGATATACTCTTAAGAAAAAAAGAAAACCTTATATGGTTACATATAAACATACTTATTTATTTTTATATGTTTATGCACAATTATGTTTAGAGATTACAATAAATTATTTTTTCTAATGTAATATAAGTTAAGCTATTTATTTATTCAAAGATTCCTATCAATATCCTGGTGTATCATTTTGACTATGAGCCACTGTAGTTTATATATATATATATATGTGTGTGTGTGTGTGCAAATATATATATATTTGCACTTACAGATGCTGAACCACAGAATCATTATTAATCTGAGCCATTAGCATTATTAATCTAATCTATTTTTATCGGAGTTACCATTGAATTTGTTAACAAAAAATAAATTCAGATTTCTAAAATATTATAATCCGTTATATAGACAGACGGGATGTGAATGGTAAGATTCTGAATCACATCCAATCCGTGACCATGCGACCATAGGGTTCTCCTAATCGTCGATCGTGCATGAACTCTAATAGTCTGGGTCACATGCACCAAGTTCAAGGTTCACAGGCCAATAATGTAACCGTTCAACAATTATATGCATCACACCATGCTATATAATAACATACTCATACTATGTACTCACATCGCGACAAGTAAATCGAAAGCATGGTGCTTGATTATATAGAACTATTTGAAATTGTCTTCTGTTCGGTAGCGTCACATCAAATTTATAAATATAAAGGAAGGTTCTTATGATCTTCGTTGAATCTATGAAATTGCGTGCTTCGTCAGATGAAGATGTATTGAGGTTTCAAGGATATAGTTTATTTCACAAGATGATTGATTTTGCTCAAGTCTTTTTGATTTGTCAATCTTTTTAATACTTTTTATGATGGCTTTTAATTTGCATGATGTTTTTTCTTCGTAATATTTTAATATAATTATTAATTATACGCTGAACAAAAAAGAACTTTTACCATCGGATAATCAATCGGTAATTGTTCTGCTTATTCAAAAAATTATAAATTATGTAATATTGTAGCCAAGAATTACAACAGCAGGGTAGCTCAGTGTGTAGGGTGCTATGCTGAAGCTCCTGTATTCAAATTGAACGTAGCAGATAAATTATTTAATTTGTTAACAGCCACGGATGGACCCTATGTGGTATACAGGCCCTCCTGAGAGTCACCCAGTCTCTATAAAATGTGTACCCTTAATTGGGAGAAAAACTGGCGGCTAAGAATTATCTTGGATGAATCACCTCCCTGTAATACGTTGTCTTAGAAAATGTATAGTTCCTATACAATACTAAATCCAAGACCCTTCATGAGTTGTATTGGTACAGGTTTATTTCAATATTGATTGTTATTATGCAAAAATATGAATTTTTTTTTATACTGTTTTATTTTTTATTTATCGTCATCCTTTTCCTCTTCTACCGCTGTGCAGTGTGAGGATCCTTCTTATAGAGCCTGGGCCAAGTATCTCTTTCCTGAACCAGACAGGGATCCTTCAGGAGGAGAGGAGTGAACTGGAAGCGAGGGAAAACAATTTTTTTAGTTGTAAAAAAAATTAAATTTATGTTTTATTTTTATTTAGTTATTCTTTTTTTTCCTACATCTCTCAAAAAACGTCCCGACATCCTGGACATATTTGTCACCTCCCAGATTTCTACAACCCAAACCAATATCAAATCCTTAGACGACCTTTCATCAAATCGTAGCCCAGTTCTCCTTTGCTTACTTTAAAGTTTCGCTCCCAAGCCTTCCCCTACTTCATTGATTACAGGACGTATAAACTGGGACAACTTTTGTTATGATCTGGATAACAAATTAGACTTAACAATTTAACTTAAGACAAAACATGGCATTGATACTGCCATAGAAAAACTTACTGCATCAATAAAAACCACTTTACATGATAATACCTCAAATCACACAAATAATAATAATCTCAGAAGACTTACCTGTCACAGCATATTCATATCTTACTAAGAGAAAAAGACAGAGCAGGATCGAAGTGGCATAGAACTCGATACCCTATGGATAAAACTATTTTTACGAAATTTACAAACCAATTAAAACAAATTAGAAAATTCAAAACTCTTACAATTACTGATGAAAATCTTACAATTTCTGACAAAAAATGGTATGGATGAGCTCAAAAAAGATCCTGAAATTCAAAGATTTCAATCACCCACTCCTTGATGAATCCAATGTCTGGTCAAGATCTGATGAAGAAAAAGCTCAGTTATTCGGCCAACATCTCTCTAAAACCTTTTATCCACATCCTGACATTATAAACCCAACTCACTCTCAATATATAAAAGATGAGTTAAATGCTCCCCTCTTAATGACCCTTCCTCCCAAAGCATTCCATCCTTCAGAAATATCTAATATTATTCACAGATTACCCTCTCGTAAAGCTCCTGGGCACTATCCACATCTTAAAGCATCTTTCCAGAAAAGCTATTCTATTCCTCACCTACATATATAATTCTATAATCCGGACTAAATATTTTCCTAACCTCTGGAAATTATCCGTTGTAAAAATGATGCCTAAAGCTAAAAAAGCGAATACCCTACCTCTTACCCTCTTATCTCACTTTTACCATGCATGGGTAAAATCCTGGAAAAGATTATACCGCATTCTGGATGCAAACCACATTATACCAGATCACCAGTTTGGATTCCGAAAATCTCACTCCACTATCCAGCAATGTCATCGTGTGGTGGAAGTTGCTTCCTCTGCATTGGAACGTAGATTATTTTGTTCGGCGGTATTTCTTGACGTGGAAAAGGCTTTTGATCGAGTCTGGCACCCAGGATTGCTTTACAGACTCCGCCAATTCCTACCTCCTAAATATTTTCTCATTATTCAATTCTATTTTACTAATAGGTCGTTCAAAGTAAATCACAATAATGAATTACATCCCGCTTTTCTCAATCTGCTAGTGTTCCTCAAGGCAGTATCCTCGGTCCAATACTTTACACAGTTTATACATCTGACATTCCAACTCATCCTAATACTATCCTTACCACGTATCAGTCAGCAATGATCTGGATCATCAGCTATAACTGGCTATAGCTGGAGGATTAAAATAAATCCCCACAAATTCAGTCAAATCACTTTTACCCTCCGTCGTAAACCAATGACTTCTTGTCCTCTTGCATCGTTTAATAACATCCCACTGATTCCTGTAGAATAGGTCCGGTACTTAGGACTACACCTTGACAAAAGATTAACTTGGAATCCTCATACCAGACTGAAACGGCAAGAAACAGCACGCCGTTTCAGGCTACTTCAACATTTACTAGACGAACGCTCTAAGCTCTCAATTAATTACAAAAGACTCATATACATGACAATCATTAGACCCATTTGGACTCACGGAAAAGAGTTTTGGGGCTCCACTAAGCCATCAAGTTTTTCTTGCATTCAATCCTTAGAATCCAAAATCCTTTGCAAAATCCTCAATACTTAGTTACGAACAAAGTAATCCATAATGACCTTAATGTCTCATTTGTTGCTGATTTGGCCCTAATCCGATATCAATCTTTTCATGACAAACTTCATTCCCACTCAAACCCACTAGTTTCAAACCTAAAAAGAAATGGTCTCGTGATCTTCTAAGTTGTACTTGCTATTTGAGTACTACCACTGGGTAGTTTCTCTACAAGTCAATTCATGTTAATGTATATATTCCGTTCTATTTATTGTTGTATTAATATAATACAGTTGTAAATTACACTGAATAAATTATTTTTAAAAAAAGAAATTAGTTTTTAGTTAAAATAGGGAATGAGTTAGCTCAGCGGTAGAGCGCTGGTCCTGGGTTCAAATCACGCAGCTGGCATGAATTTTATTTAAGCAGTGGGTATATACCACCCTATAAAGTGGGTAACCAAAATCAGGGGGGAAATCTGGCGGTTGAGCATGATTTAGGACAAATTAACTCCCTGCACAACCGTTTTCCATGAACCACTATAGTTTCTTCCATGCATTTAACCCAAGACCCTTCATCTGTCGTAGTGGTACAGCTTATTTTATTTTTTTAATAATATGAATTTTAAAATTGTTTTATACCATTTTATTTTTTAATAACTTTTTAGTTGCAATAATTAACAGCAGTTTATTTGTTTAGCAAAAATGCGAATTAATGCGAATAAATCATCTCTATGATAATAAGCTTGAACTGGAAAAAAAACCTGTTGCGTTCGTACCTGTTGTTTTTGTACTTGTTACTTTATTAAGGCGCGGTTAAAAATCAAGATACAGCTAATTGCCAGCTCATCACTACAGCGAACTCGTTCATCCATTGTGTAACCGGTAAGGATCCCACAGCCGTTACGTGTTGGAGCCGATGGGATGAGAAAAGACAATAAAAACAAATCAAATAATGGCAGAGTCATTATGTAGTGCTTACATCAGATCTATATGTCGCCACTGACATTTCCTCCGCCGGGTTTTCTCCTCTCCACTGCCCGGCGATAACATCGGGCACAGCTTCCTGCTCCCCCGGTGTCTTCTTCCAATTGTCCTTTGCCGAGAGTTCTCATCGCCCTAAATCTTCTAAGAAAAAAAAATGGTTGCAAAATATGAACTTTAGAGCCGTATTGCTTCCTAGCAATCTGTTCTTAAAAACGCTAAAACTCGCCATTCACAAAACATTCAGATTATATCATATTATAATATGGTCACTTACCTATAAATGAAATACATTGTAAGAGAAAGTATTGCGATCGTGAAAAATTTACTGCAACCCATATTAAGATTATTTAGGGTTTTTGGATTTAGTACATGGTAGAGGCCGTATTGTTTCCAAGCTCAAACACCAGCTTTTAATACCCAAATAATGATACCCATTCAGTAGTAGATCCCACATAGTCCATTTGTGACTGTTAAAGGAATAAGTTATGTATCTGTCGGTCTCAAACTCAAACTTTTGAACAAACCTCTGCACCGTATAGAGCTGTCCTATTCTCCTAAAATTTACTCTTAAATATCATTAAGCATTAAGATTCGAATCCAACTTTGTAATGAGATATAGATTTCAAGGCTCCTTAAATCCCAACTGAAATTAAGATTTGTTATCTATGTGTCAATGACCTTACAGACGTTCTTCGACTTAATAGATTTGCCATTTTTCACCTCTTGATTTAGGTGTTCTATTTTCTCAAAAATAGATTTATCAGTTTAGATTAAACTCGTTATAACAATGTAAAACTGAATGATACTGTATGCCCTGTATTATCATCGGGAGCGGGGTAGTTAATGGTAGAGCACTAAGTTGCTGTGCCGAAGATCCTGGGTTCATGAGTTGTGCAGGACGGTAGGTGATTTGTCTGAAATCACACTCAAGCGCTAGGTTTTCCCTCAATCTTTAAAGTGGCTGATTGTGGCCCAGGAGAATCAGCAGATCCCACAGGGCCCACGATGACTGTGGAATGACAAATAATGTATCAGCCACTGCTGGATTTTAACCCGGAACCTACAGTATAGCAACTCAGAAACATGACCCAACATACTCGTACTCCACTCCATTTAATTCTTCGCTAATAATTTATAATTGTTTAATTAACCTTGTCCGTTGCAGCAGAACTATTTTAATTGGTAGATAACTATCGTTTCAGATCAAATTAGTTTAAATGTTAGGAATAATTACCCGTTTGTCACGGGTTTTGTTAGGTTTATAATTGTCTTTCTGTTTTATTTCAACAATTATTTTAAGAATTGCATCAGTAAACGAGATTCATTTAGCCAAACTATTGTGAACATGTAATTCCTACTGTTAAGAAAGTAATAGTATATTATTTAAAACCCATTTAAAATATAATTATATTATGTAAGATAATATAAATTAATGTTATTTAGAATTAGACAGGTTCTCTACTGGAAACCTAATTCAACTCCCTTCCTATAAATTGGTGGAGGGTTACCTTACTATAAAAATTCAAACCACCAATATTTAACGTTAGACAGGACTTTGTAATTTAAAGTTAAAAATAAATCTATTCTTATCTCTAATGGCGCTATGGCCCTTGAAGGACCCTGGCCTCCTCAACAATTATCCACTCAGAGCGATCCTCTGCAGCTTTTCCCCATCTACTCACCCCTAGAAGCTGTAGTAGGCCTTCCTCGACATCTTTAAGCCACCGTTGCCAGGGTATACCTCTTCCCCTTCCACCGTCCGGGTGTCCCTCCATTATCTTCCTTGATAGTATTTCCTAATGCATTCGATGCACATGACCCAACCATCTTATTATCCCCTTTTTAATCTAGTTTTTAATATTTTAATAAAAAAATAATATTAAATGAATATAACGTAGAATGCATTTCAGACGATTAACTGGAAGACTTTTCAAATATTTGAAAAAGCTAAAATTAAAGAATACATGGTTTACAGAAGTGCAAAAACACGTGGAGAAGCTGAATATTCTTCCATATATATTACAGAAGGATCATCTCTGAAGGCTAAATTGTACAAATCTATGGGTTTTCTGGAAGTACCTGAAAAGAAGACAGGGACTTCTTGGGCAAAAGGAAGGAAGAACAGAGTGCAAGAATAAAAGATGTTTGTGAGAAGCAGTGCTAAAAGAGTCAGAAAAAGAGCTGAAGAAACGTATTCCATAATGGCTATTTACAAAAACTCTAGTAAAATTATTTTAAAAAATTGGTTTTGAAGATATGATTAATGCAGTTATCATGTTAAAAATATAAAGTTTCAGAAAAATAAAAATAAACTTTTTTTCATATATTCTTTAAAGGTTTAATCAGTCCTTCAAAGGCAATGAGAAATCTCTCTCTCTCTCTCTCTCGCTCTCTCTCTCTCTCTCTCTCTATATATATATATATATATATATATATATATATATATATATATATATATATATATATATATGATATATAATATGATAAGCGATATACAATGCGCAATACACACAGACAGTGCCATAAAATCTTAAGGAGAACGATAAAAAGAGTACATAGTCGCGGGATTGTGCAACATACAAGTGGCATATCTCTTGAAGTACCATTGGATACTCTCTAAGCAGGTTAATAATTCGCTTAAATGAATCAGTATTGAATACTTGATTTTTTGCTTACTTATTTTTGTTTCTTTTTTGTAAAGAAGATATACAATATGTAAACAAATTATCGAATGCTAGCTCATGCATTTATTTTATTTATTAAATGTTGTTATTAATTTATTTATTCTCTACAATTGATTAATATCCTGTCATAATTTGTACTTTTTAGTTTTTTTATTTATCTTTTTTGGCACTTTTTAAATACTTTATGGTTTGTATTATTATGAAGCCTTCTGGCCAGATATATATATTATATTTCTTTTTCTGTTCATGTTTGTTATTCTAAACGGACTTAGTCCCAGAATAAAGTTTCTTTTCTATTCTATTCTGCCACTTATTCTCTTCAGCAATTTGCATATTCCAACATTTCGAGCTGTGAATATGACCGGAAGAAGAGAAGACAATTCTGTGATTACTGTCATTAATATAGAGAAAACTCAGGAATGTATCTAGAAACATTCCCTTGCTGCATACAGAAAATAGAGTATTTTATTTTTCTTGTAGTATTTGTTTTTTCATATCATCCAAAGTCTGGACCAATACACTACTAACTTGAGCTCATTTTTATAACTGAAGAAAAATTGTGTACTCACCAAATTTCTATCGTTCTGGCTATAAAATGTATCGGCTGCTGTTAGTGAACCTTAACAATAAATCGTCGCAATATGTTACTCACGATAAATCACTTATCTTATATCGCCTTTGTGCGTATCCGGCCTATCAGTTCTCTCATATAATGTAATATTTAGTCCTTTATGCAACTGAATGTCCAATAGGAGTAAATCTAAGGAACCTATGCAGATTTTTTTTCGTGGGGAAAAGAAGAAGCTATGGGGAGAAATTATAGAAGATAATAAGAACGTAGTTGCCATCATAAGTGCACGATATTGTGCAATAAGTTTTAGCGTTTTGTCATTTGTATGCAATTGATTTATGTTATTTATTTATTATTTATTTCAGAAATAATTCTTATAATATAATAATTTCATTATGTAACTAACCAACCATTGTGTAGGCCAGTGGTATGCTTGGCAAAACAACTCGAAGATAATGCCTTACACGTTGAGAATTTATTTATTCTTAATAAGCTGCATAACTAATACAGGATGTGACATAGCGCAGTCTCTTATCCCCTCATGTCCATTCTGTTTTAGTTAAAATCAGAAACAGCTACTGGCCGGGGAATGCCATGTGTCAAAACAAAACCCTCCTCCAACGTTATAATCCAACATATGGGGTGAAGGGAAAAAAAGTTAGGCCGCACCATGGGACAGATTTGGTTAAATTTTGGAAAATATGGATTTTAGGAAGACTTTATACTCGCAAAACTCCCATTATTGTAAAACAACATTATGAAATCAAAACGTTGTTGTTCAAAATATTTACCCTCGTTTTCTATTCACTTTTCCGAACGTGTTATTCAAATTTTCCAGGGTTTTGTGATGAAATAAAGTCTGAAAACACGTTTTTGACACAAAAATAATTTTCAAAAATTTTACCTGTAAGAAAGTTGTCGAAATCTCTAAACAGGGGGAAATCTGCTGGAGATAATTCTTGTGAATAAGTAACATATATTTATATTTAATGGATCATTTTATTATAAGACAAGAAACATTAAACGTTATGAAGTAGGACAAGGACTTTTCATCATTACTCAATTCCCCTTAACTATGGCCATTCTTAGACCACACCATTGTGGTGAGGGTAGTAATTGTACAATTCACTCTAATAATATATTGCAATATTTACACCTAACCGCTGACTTCACCATTATTTCATTTAAAACATTTAAAACTAAATTGTAGGCTTGTTATGGGATGATAACTGGCATCAAGACTAGGGACCGCATCGCCAAGTTAGCAATTGGGATCTTTCTTTTTAAGTAAAATTATAATGTTATAATCTATCTTTCTTCAGTTTGGTACAGTCCTTATATCGTTATATCATTTGCTGGTTTTCCATTCCAATTAAATTAAATGATCGATTTTCAGAGCATTCACCATTCATCTCTCCACATTCATACGATTGATTTAGTAGTTCATACTTCCATGGATGTGTAATTTTTTTTTTTTAAAGTCCTTTGTCGTTCTGTTATTTTTTTATAAGTTCACTTATTATTTATTTCGGATTGACAACTTTGGATCAAGTTACAACTTTATTTACCTTACCTCTGCTGGAGTTTTCTCCGTCTCCGATATTCCTTCATGCGTTCACTGGCACGTTTCCTTTGATCCTCTGTCCAACTTCGTCCAGCCTTCTCCGATCATTCTTCAACCTGAATAAATAAATCATTTTATTTTGCCTGGCTCCTTGTCTAGATACATTAGAGCGTCCATTATCCGAACGTCAATTATCCGAACTATTATACTTATACTTCATATTCACTAAAAGAATCATAACCTTAGCTGTCATGAAGAAATCAAAATTGGAGTAAACTAATACTACCACTTTCTTTGTGTCATTACCATCTTGCTATGCACATATGTTTATTTACGAATTTATTTTTAACAATCGAGTAAAGATTTTTTTTAAACAATCTTGACAATTGGCGTTCTCTTTCCTGTATCCAAAGATAATTTGGGCTATCCAAAATTTTAATTAAACCACATCTGACAAAACATGCAAGTAGGTGATTCGGACAGCATTACGCTGAACCACTAGGTTTTAACAATATACCCACTCAGTAGGGTATCCAGATCCCACAGAGTTGATTCACGACCGTTAACAAAATAAATAATTCATCTGCCGAAGTCGGCTTCGAACTCGCGCAGTAGCGCGATATTCAGTAGAACTCGGTAACGCTGATATCGTTCTGAGTCATCCCGCCGTTAAAAAAATGAATTTAAAATATTGCTTATAAAAACTTATTAATAAAACTAACATAGTTGTTATAATATTGTATTACGAAGACAATATATTAATGCTATAAATTAAATAAATAAAAAGCCGGAAACATTGTTTGCCAAGATAATTAAGTTGTTTGTTATATTGTTGTGTTTCCTTAAGATAAGGCTAATCTTTAATACAATCTACCAGTAAACTCTCTTCATAAAGCAAAAAAACAAAAAAATAAAACCGTCTCATGTCATCAAATGAGTGCTGATGACAGTTTTTTTAAAACTCTTCTCTTGACTTCCTTAAATTAGTTTCAGCATTTGAACAAATATAAATACCTATCTCTTTGGTCGAGATAGATTTTGAGTTCTCTTACTTCACTGCATAATTAAGAGGAAAGGGGTTGGTTGGGCATAGAAACTGCTTGGGACCTGTCAGCGAGGAAGGATTTGAATCATAGAATAAAGCTGTTGGAAAAGGACAATGATTTTAGTTTGGAGAAAAGGATAGAATGGTCCAAGGAACATTAAGAGTTGACAGGAGGTTAGGACATTAGACGCGATGGGGAAGCAGAAGAGAAGCTCTCAGTATTTGAGGAGAGGAAGCTATGAGGAGTAAATTTTATTGGCAGAGCTAATTGAAAAGTTTGATAATGCAGAGAAAAGATTATCAGAGGCGAGTTATTACTAAAAACCGGTATAAATCTTAATGCTAAAAAATGGATATTTAAATTAAAGAATAGAAAAAATAAAAATAATTTTTAAAATAAAAATGATACTTAAATAATAAAAAATAAATTAAACAACAGACAAAGAAAAGAAGATAAATTATAAAATAAAAAATGAAAATTAGTTTTATGAGAGATACAAAAATTAATTTCACGATATATTGCTTTAGGAAAAATAAAAATTTTAAAGATCATTTGAGTTTGTAGGAGTGATTAAAAATAAACTCGTGAGCACCGTTGTTAGAGCCATGGTTATTCGTGAAGCTTGAGGGCATACCGGTCTTCAGTAGTCAGTCGAATACATCCAGGTAATGAGCTTGATCGATGAAGACCACTTGGTGCCCATCTTCTTTTCTGCATCGCACTCTACCACCAGAGAACCAGACATATTTTATTTCCCCCCCTGCCCTTCTCTGACGTGCCAGCCAGTAGAGGTACCTGTTACTTCCAGTCATTTCCTCGCTTGGATTATAATGATAACAGTGTCTTCCCTTTAAATTGTAAATTTCCTAGGATTCCATCTGGACAAACGTCTCACTTGGAATCCCCAAACAAGACTGAAAAGACAAGAAACTGCTCGACGTTTTCGCCTACTTCAACATTTACTGGACAAACGCTCTAAGCTCCCAATTAATTACAAAAGACTCATTTACATGAAAGTTATCAGACCTATTTGGACATACTGAGTCGAGCTTTGGGGCTCTACTAAACCATCCAATTCATCTCGTATCCAATCCTTACAATCCAAAATCCTTCGTAAAATCCTCAATGCTCCTTATTGTGTCACCAACTTATCCATCATAATCTTAATATCCCATATGTTGCTGATTTGGCCCAAACTAGTTACCTATCCTTCCATGACAAGCTCCATACACACTTGAATCCGCTATTCTCTCAACTTGCTTCCCATGCTATTCCTGATAACCCTCTGGGGCGACTGAAAAGAAGATGGCCTCGAGACCTTCTACTATAGAACTTTATTGGAGTTTCTCCACAAGTGTTTTTTTTTTTCATGTCATTGTTCATATTAGCAGATTTACTTGTTGTAATATTATTATAATTGTAAATGTCAATAAATTAATCTAAAAAAAAAATTGTAAATTTGATATACGATATTCCAACAAAAAAAAAAGAAGCTATTATTGGTTTTACCATCTATTAAATATAATGTAAATTTTCTTTATTTCATTTTCAAATTTGTATGCATTGTCTCTTTAATCGAAAAAAAAATTTAGAAATATCTAACAGTGTTATTTAAAACTTTCAGAAAAATCGTTGTCTCGTCTTAGTTATTTTACTTTTTTAGTCCGATTTTTCATATTAACAGTATTTCCAAAAATCCAAATCGTTGGTTCTAGGGAAAAATGATCAAAACCGGAAATTATTTTCATTATTTTAAAACCATTTATAAACATACATCATTTTACACTATACGAAATCAATCACACTTGACCCATAATAAGTATAATTAATTACCTGAGTAGAAAAAAATGGAAGTGTCAAGAACAATATCAGAACGTTTATTTAATTTACTACTAATGGAATTAAGATCTACCCATAAAAAAATTATAGTTTGTAAAACTAAATTACACGCTTTTATAGGAACCAAAACTAAAAAGCTTTTTTTGTTTTTCTTTAATACTTTATTGAATTATTACAATCTGCCACTTGTGGGCAATAGTACTAAATAGGTATACAATCATTACATAAAAACAAAAATAAAATAAATAAATGTAATAAAAATATATACATGCGGTATAAAAAAACAAAATAAATGCGAAAATGTAATAAAAATAAAATAATTGCTTACAAAAACTAAAAAGTAGAAAATAATTTTTAATAATTACAAAATAAGAATACAGTGGGATCTGTAGACCATTGTGGGACAATCTCTGTATGGTGGGCACTCTTAATTGGAGGAAAACCTGTGATTTTTATAAACGGCTTAGAAACAATATTTCTACGATTATTTCAAGATAAGTTTCTTCTATTTATTTATTTCGTTTTTGTGAATTGGTTTCCAAGCTAGAATTAATATAAAATTTAAGCCAATAATTATTTCAACATAATTCATACAACATATAAACATAAAAAAACAACAACATATAAACATATTATTAAGTAAGGTTATTACAGAGCACTTCTGCTGGTCATAAAAACAAACCAGGCTAGCAGAAGCTCTGCCGTGTTTGTATTTCTTAGCGGCCGAGATGTAAGCAGTTCTACATGTTGACATCTAACTAGTCTTAGTTAGTCCCTATTTCAGTAGTCAAGTGGGATACAGCAAGGCATAAGGATCTGTCCCATATATCATTGAAAATAAACCTGTACCACTACAACCCATGAAGTGTCTCGGGTTCAGTACATGTTAGAGACTGTACCGTTTCTTCAACAACGGTTGTACAAGGAAGTGGTCTGTCCTAGATCATGCTCATCTCAAATTTCTTCTCCCAATTTATGGTAACCACTTTATATAGGCTGGGTGAGTCCCAAGAGGGTCTGTAGGTCTCACAGGGTCCATGGTTGTTAACAGATTAAATAATTTATCTACCACAGCCGGATGGAATATTCTGCATAGCAACTCAGCGCTCTACTCACTGAGCTACCCCGCTCCCCCCATCATATTGTTAAATAAACTGTCGATACTTGTTAATGTTACGAAATAAAGTGTTTAAATCTGATACTTCCTTTATCTTCTCCGATGGCTTATTTTTCAGTTCTTTCATTTTTATTTGATTTTTTTTTATCTGGAAATCGATACTGATATAGTTTTTCTTTTAGATTTTTTCTTTTGATTTCTTGAAACCACCGCCAAGAGTTCGTAGATTTCTGATATGAGAAAAGTATTTCCTATAATTTTGAATGATTTGATTACATATATATTTTATTTATTTATTAGATATTATCAGAGATATCATTTCACCATCTTGTTTTTCTTCGATACCTTGTAATGCGACAGGCACTGTTTCTACTCTAAATAATTATTTGCGATATATCTGAGCTTTTATTTTTTAAACAGTGGTATAAGTCTATTTTTTCATGTACTGTGATATTTAAGGGTCTTATTTGAATTAATAACACTTGTCACTTCGCAAAGAGTGATGTTTTTAACACTATACTTAGTTTAAATAGTAATATGAAATAATAATTATTAAAATTACTTTAAAGAATAAACGATTTTTATTAAATTACAGATGGACTTCCACAAATACAAAAAATAATAGTTCACAAACACACAGCGCAAAAATAAATAGGGATACCACTAATTTTGTTGTATTAGTACTAATATTGTACTTAGCTTAGCATTTTAATATTATTTTTATTATAAAGAGAATTAATATTCATTAGAAATTATACAACATTAAATATTAATGCAGTTATTGAATATATAATAATATAAATGCTAGGTCAAGTATAAACTACAAAATCAGCAATATCCCTATTTATTTTTGAGCAGTATATATTCATATGCATGAAGGGTCTTGGGTTTAGTAAAAACTGTACTTTTTTTAACCAACGGTTGTGTAGTTAGGTCATTCACCAGGTTTTCCACAGTTAAGGGTTACCAAATTGTAGGTGATCCCCAGTGGAGTCAACTGTTTCTAAAGGATCCAAATTATTAGAAGATAAATGGAGGAGGTGAGAGTAGTTATTTATGGTTTAAGTTACAACTTGGAAATTCTCTGACTCCAGGCTTTGCCTCGACCCATCCGTTCTTCAGATTAGAAAAAATAAGTAAGTGTTCTCCTTTTATAGGATTAGAGCTCTGGGGGTCCAATAAGCCATCGAATTCCTCACGTATTCAAACCCAAATCCCAGATCCTCAATGCTCCTTACTTTGTTACGAAGGAAGTCATCCATATTGACCTTATTGTCCCATTTGTTACTGATTTGGCAAGAACTCGATATCAATCCTTTCATGACAAATTTTATTACCACTCAAACCCACTAGTCTCCAAGCAACCTCTTCGATTCCTGATAATCCTCCGAGGATTGAAAAGAAGATGGCCTCTTGACCTTTTAATTTGAATTTGTTATTCGCGTACTATCAGGGGGTAGTTTATTTACTTGCCTTTATCTCATGCCGTTATATATTTCCATTCTGCTTTCTCGATGTATTATTATTATACAGCTGTAAATTTCAATAAATGCATTTTTAAAAATATATATTATTATATTGAAAGAATATAGGGCCATTTTCTTCCACATATATTATTATGTTTATAATATAATGCATATACTGTTCCTAGGTGAAGACCAGAACGAAGGTCGGCCAGCCAATCAGAGAAGAGGAAACGGAGAAAGTTGTCCAATGAGGAACTGAGGCAGCCATATTCCTTCCCGCACACACACACCGGCAATTAAGGTCACAACACAAAGGCACACGTGGGTCGCATCCGAGAGCTCTCCCTATCTTTAATTCCATTGGCCATCTCCGTGACGTCACAATCAACCTTATTAGTCAACCTGAGAACATAATCCTTTAAAATGATAATACATCATATGTGTTATAAACAAATGGACATGACAGTTGAAAGTTCATGATAATTTATAGTATGATTATAGTATGAATTTATATTTATAGTATGAGTGGTCAAGTGTGGAATAAAGATTTTTTAAATCTTCGCTATTCACCTAATAAATACCCTTCAATTTTATACTGAAACATAAATACAAAATGCAATAATAAACACTGTGGCAGGTAAATTATTAATCTGTTAACATCCAAGGATGGATTTTGTGGAATCTGCAGACACTCAGGATATACTATTGCATAATATATGTAATAAACAAATGGACATAATAGTTGAGACTTCAATGATAACATAAAAAAAAAAACTGAAAATAAATTAAATCGTTTTACTCATAAATTAAATACAATGTAAAAAAGATAATGATTTAGATAAATTCATATATAGTATATCTTTCTCTAAATATTTTTTTAAATTTAAATTAAAAGTCTTGAATTAAATTAAAAATTTTCATTTGGTTGTAATAAAATCAGATTTGATAAGGGTGAGTACATGATTCAATAATATAAAAGAAATTGTGATTCCCATATTGGTTTAACAGGAAAATAAATTGAATCTTGAATATAATAATAATGTCTTTGTTTATTCTGGGACAAGTTCCTTTAGAATAACAATACAGGTACTGTAAGCTATTATGCCTTAGAATGTAAAATAATTATATTTAATTAATTAATACAACTAATTTAGTAAGTGAGAAAGAATAATGAAAAAAAAATTATGAAAAAAAGTGCGAATTACCTCCAATA
The DNA here is from genome assembly GCA_037127475.1 of Arma custos. Classification (NCBI taxonomy): domain Eukaryota; kingdom Metazoa; phylum Arthropoda; class Insecta; order Hemiptera; family Pentatomidae; genus Arma; species Arma custos. The sequence goes on along the minus strand of CM073761.1, from coordinate 34,318,111 downwards.
ACAATGTTTTAATAACCGATTAGAAGAAGAGAAAGAAAAAAAATTAAAATAAGTTAACAATAATTATGTAAGAGAAACAATTTATAGTTAGTTACATGTACATCAAATTTTGCAGTATGGAGATCATGGATATAGATAGTGTTGAAGTTTGGATTAAATATTTTTCTGTTGTATATATTCATCATTATATTAATTTAAATCCTCTTAAAAATATAGTAAGAATGTTCACATTTATTATTAATTTAACCCAATAATAATAATCTACTTGACGATTTAAAGCTTTCTCGAAAGTTAATGACAGGGTTGAAGGAAAAACTTAATATATATTTATAACATATACAATTTAGTAATTTACTATTGTAAATATTCATAGTAATAATAAGAATAAAATAAACAATCTTTCTTAGTAAACTTCAACGAAGTGTTAAAGGATCTACTATTGTATGTACGTAAATAAATTGACCATTAATATATTTAAAAACAATAAATGGATAAGAATATAAATACGAGTTTAATAGATCATTTATATAAAAACAATAAATTAGGACAAATATATATCAGAATTGTAAAATTCATTTTGGTTTAGTAAATTAATATTTTTTGTTTTAATATTCTACACCTTTCAGATTAGTAAATAATTTTATATTAATTAATAAACAAAATACTTTAACTTTAGTGCATTGGACTAGGATGTTTATTGCAATATCAACAAATAAAATCAATGACATGCAACTTCTTTTTTTCGATTGACAGATTGTTTTCTCGTGCATTGTTCAGTGCTTATCATATTGTCTTATCATATTAAAATCTTTTTTATTTCGGCCATGTAATATTGATATTTTTAGTTACTCATTAAAAAGTATCTTATCAGACGGTTGAGATAAATCCTATCCACTCTGCATGTCCGCGAATGACAAACCAACTCCGTACAATGTAATGATTTTGACATAGAGATTTTTAATCACTTAATAAACGATTCTCAGGATTTTAATATTTCTAGTAGTAAGTAGCATCTAATGGGTTTATAAACTTTATTTTATTTATTTTATCATTCACTGCTTTATGTTTATAAACTAATTGTCAATAAAATGAAATTATATAAATAAGGAAGATCACAAATGATAATCATTGATGCCTGTCAAAGTTATCAAAAACATTGTTAATTGTTTATTTTGATTCCATGTTGGTATCTCGTCGAATACTCTAAGTTATATATGATACTACGATATGGAATAAAAATTTTATATGTTAATACTAGATTGTTATTTTGGAGATTCCAAAGTTATTGATCAGGCATTTAATGCACACTAATCTTTCTATGAGCGCAAAAATGTTTTATATCAATATATGAAGTACATAAGAGTTTTGAGCTTTAGAATGATAGAATAGAAGTAATATTCCTTTCATGGATCTCATGAAGTCTTCTTGAATTTTTTTAACTTTACTACCAGAAGGAGGTTCTAATAATAATTGTTAAACCTAGTTAATAGGTTCTATATGGATATTGATAGAAGGTTTTTCTGTGAAATCTATGATTTTCAAATCAACCCACTGAAACATCGAATTTATATATTAAACAAATTCCAATAATCTTCTGAGAACTATTTAGTTATCAAACATTCCTTTTTCTTTTTTTTTTAATTCATTGCGTAATCTTCGCTATTGTTAAGTTTTTCGAAGTTGAGCTTGTTTCCTTTAAAATGGTAATATTTATCTAAAAATGTGGGAAAATATATTTTTTATATGTATATAAAGAAAATAATTAATAAATAAAGAAATCAAATTTAAAACACGATCTCTGGGGAAGCAACCTATGACACAAATTTTAAAAAATAATGAAAATATTAAAAGAAAGAATGGTTCACATTTACCTTTATCATAATAAAATAAATTTTTCTAGTTATTGAGTAATTCCGTATAATCGTTGGTTAGTTCTCTAGTTGCCTTTATTTCATGACATTACTTATCATTTATTGTGTTTACTTGTTGTATTATTATAATACATTATAATATAATTGTAAATATAATATAATATGTGTAATTATTATATGATATAATATAATTATATTTCTCTCTATAATATTACAAAAAATGATATATGATGTATGATGAATGCTATGTGATATACCTATGCTTTAAGATATGATATAATTAATTAATATTTGTGTATAATAAAAGGCTATTTTATTTCATTTCATTTCATTCAATATATGTAATTAATATAATATATTGTAAATATAATAATACAATGTAAAAATGTAATATAATGGTAAATTACATTGTAAATGTAATAAAATATAATTGCAAATTTTAATAAATACACTTTTTTAAATATTTCTAGAACGATTTAATATATTCATAACAAGAAACAACAGATTTAAACCAATGCCTCCTTAATAAACAGATGATATACTTCAAATTATTGCCAATATCACAAAAAAAAGAAGGTTATTTAGGTCAATGAAAAATTCAACACCTGACTAATCAGGTCTGATTAATCATTTTGGTCGGAAAATGGTATTAGTTCCACAGGTTGTTTCCAGTTAAGTGGCAACTCGAAAATAAATGTAATATTATAGCTGACTTTATATAGATTAAAAAATCGACTTACACATACTGTTTAGGTTATACTCGTATCCATCATCTAAACATCGAAATATTTGTTGATGCGTTCATTTCCTCATGAAATGATTACCGAAAGATACACAATTCAAATAAATATACTCTTTTATTCTTACTAAAACTCACTATTATTTTTATTTCATTTAAAAGTTAAAACATAACTCGAAGTGACATTCTGCGGAACTGATAGCTGGGCGATGATTAATTGATATAACAATTAATACTTATATGCAATTTGATATTAGCATTAATGTCATCATATATGTCGCGTTTTAATTTTGGAACATTATGCAAAATTTATTTTTAGCTTTATCGTAGAGCGACGTAGAGCGGAAGTGGAGAGGCGGAAGACGGTGATATGGCGGAACTTCCTTGAGCAGCGATAGAGCCTCCAACCCGAAAATTAAATGTACCCAGAAGAAGATAGTGTTTTAATAACTTTAAATAATAAACAATCTCGTACTATTTTTAATAATTTGTTTTTAAAATAGTAAAGAGTTCCAAGATTAACTTCATATGTAGATATAAATTAACGAAATACATGTGTTTCCCTTAAATATATCCTTTTTTCATACTAAAACTCACTATTATTTTTATGTTTTCTCGGATATATACCTTGCCCCCAAAGTAGGTAATATTTTAGGTAAATTGTCATAAATAAATACTATGAACAATCCTTACAATTATGTACTTGATTATGCCAATAACAATGTGAACAATTTATCTTAAGCTATCTTATAAGTAACAAAGAAACATATCTTAATATCTTGAACATATAATAGTTCAAAGTTATGGAAAATGATTAATAATCATTTAGTGGTTACTATATATACCAAATGGGTAATGATGTTTCGTAAATATTTTTTATTTTAGTCATCACATGAAACATGGGAACATGGGCAAAATCTTATGTTCGTTAGTATATTATTTAAAGCAAAAAATACTAAAACAAATGAAAGAGAAGAAAATGATTAAATACTATTTGAAACAAACCTACTCCATAGTGAGTTCAGTCGTAATTTTAAAAAAATACATATTCTAATTTGTCTGAAAAATAAATCAATGCCTAAAACATATTTTCAAAATAATAATTTATTTAGTAAATAATAATTTAATTAAAACAAAATTATTATTATTTATTTACGTTGTAATTTTATAATAATGAATGTATCTATTTTATAACTATAGTATTGCAGTAACAATTCTCTTATATTAAATGTAAACAAATCCAAAACTCTTGTCTTTCATAAATCTCCAAGGCTTAAACAGCTCAATATACTGGCATATTTACTGGCATGATTAGAAATTGGAGAATGCAAAAAGATATACTTATTTGGGAGTTCCCTTCACATCTTCCGGAAAATTTAAACAAGCATATGAACACTTTACTCAGAAGTCATCAGTGGCATCTGCAAGAGGCAATCGAAACGGTCCAACTCAAATTTTTAAAGCGCCTATTTGGTTGGCCCAGGAATACCCCCAAATTATATAGACCGTCTCGAAACAGGAAGAGAACCATTAAGCATGAAAATTATAAAAAAATATGACAAATCTATGGTCCAAGCTCGAGTTTATGCCAGAAGAGCGACTCCCAAAACTTTGTTTTAATAGACTTAAATCATTAGACAAGGATAAGAAGCCAGGTATAGACTTCAATTGGGTGTCCCAATTTAGAGCAATAGTCGAGCTAAATGCCTTTGCAGAAGACCTTTCTGTTCACCATACAAACGGACTTTTTCGATACAAAGACGACATACTGGAAAAAGCACATAACCAATATTTCTCAGCCGACATTCAAAGAACTCTAAATTCAACTAACTACCCTTTATATAGAATTCTATACAATTACAATGCTCCCGACCCCGAAACGTACCTCACATTCAGTTCATATAAAAAAATTGAAATGTGTCAGCCAATTAAGAATTGCTAATCCAGAATCTATGGGAAAAACATAACTTTTTTGTTTAAGTCAAAGAAACCTGTATATCATGCAATTAATTTATCTACAATAGTCTACATCACATTCTCCTTCACTGCCCAGCACACAATGAATATAGACAACAATTTCTTCAACACTTCATCTTAGAATCTTCTGATAACCAAAGTATCCAAGCTATAATCAATATCGACAGTGTAGATAAGTTACATAAAGTATTTTATTACATGATGGGAGTTCAAAAAGTGCTAAATTGTTTATCATAGACCATTTTCTACTGTGTTTCTTTTCAGTTTATCTTTAAAGTGATATTTTTTTTTTATTGTTTCTATCATAGCACCAGTAATTCTTTAATCTGTTATTTATGTTTTGAAAACCAGAATGTGTTAGTAAATTTTATTTTTATTTTGAAATGATATGTACATAAATTGTTAAAATCATAATATTGTAATTTATAGCCACGCTGGGCTCTATTTGTATGAGGAAGCCCCCAAAGACAAATAAAATGACTATTTATCTATCTATTTCATAGCTATTATAAGACAACATTTATTTTATATATATAATTTATTAACTATTTTATATATATAATTATTTTATATTCGTTTTATTTTATTTTTAAGGTTTATGAATTTAAATTTTATTTGTTAAGGTACGACTCCACTAGTTTTCAATTGCATTAAGGCTGCTAACAAATAACTATATTCATAATTGTGTGTATACTTACACAGAATGTAATATTAAGAACCATAACTTATATTTTAGTTATAAACATTATTTGTAAATTATTCTTAATTTGCTTAGTAATAATATAAAACAAATTATTATTATTTAGCGTTTTATATATATTCAGATAAATTATTTTATCTGTCTCGCTCTAATCTTTTATAATTATTGAAAATAAAATAACGGTTTTGTGTTCCACCCATGGATGGAAAGCAGGACTCCAGGAGATCCCCCAGTTCTGCTTTATTAGTCTGCTTAAGCAAAAATGAAATATATGAAATTTAAAAATAAATAAAGAAACTAAGGTGATATATTAATAACCAACAAAATAGGTACATTTACTATAGTATAATTAATCTACTTGTCTTATAAAAAATCTACTTGCTTATATTATTAAGTGCTTATGGGTTTTCGTTCGACAGACAATGGTTGTAGAACCTATTCTGTTGCTTTCTTATTGCTAATGTTTTGATTATGACTGTTATATATAATTTATTAAGTTTTCTAATAACTTAAAATAAAAAATATTATGAAGTGAAACCTGGCTGATTGCAGGTATATAGATGAGAATGTGTTCAAGTTTTATTTTCACTTAAAATTATTAAATATAGTTTAACTGACACACCTTAATCTTTTGTAATTGTAAAATAAAAAATATTACTATAGTAAAAAAAAGGTAAAAAATCGGTAGTTTGAATTGGATCAAGTATGGATTATTTATTTTTTTTAAATTTAAAATCTCATAACCACCCTTCCAAAAAAACAAAAAAAAACATAATTGAAGGTAAGGTTTTTTTTTTTTAATTTCTTTATTTTATTCAGTATTATGTACAAGAATCTTGTCTAAATTTTAATCTACAACGCAGACTCTTCTATTGCAAACTACGTCCGACAACTTTGTTTATTATTATGATTTTTTTTCAATTTACTTCCTGGTCAGTCTTCCGAAAAACAATACGTGGAGGAAAAAAACGCAGTCCGTCTTCTTAGAAAGGAAAAGTCCCAATATTTCTTCGAAGTGACGCATCTATGGCCAGTTTGTGACAAATCATCGAGAAATGCTTTTCTTTGTAACGGAGAAGAATACAATTAACAACAGGTTCGAAGGATCACTAATATTGCAAGTATGGATGGAAACGTGTGGAAAGCTGGAAATGCTTACAAATTTAATTAATTAATTTTTTTTTCTTAATAGGGAAGGAAATATTCCGCAGATTGTAGCTTCGCGTTGAATCACAATATGTTTTAACTTTTCATTCGTTAACGGAACCGATAACGAATGAAAATTTTTATTTTAACTATTTTATATTTTATTTTAATTTTAACTAATATAATAAAATAATTTTATTATATTAGTTAAAATAAACATATTTTTATTATTGGCAGTATGTAGTACCTAATTAATACTGAATGTAAATAAATTAAAGAACCAACTTAGACATGTTTAGACTATTTAGGTTATATCATCAGCTATACTTCGAAATGTTTGTTGTTGAAAGAATTACCGAAGCATACACATTTCTAGTAATTACACATTTTTTCATATATATACAGTCGAACCTGGATAAGTGGAATACCTCTATAAGTGGTACAAAACTTATTGTCCCATGATTTTTCCCGTAAATAAACTCTTTAACTGGAGTGTTTTCACCTCTATAAGCGGAATCAATTTTTGTGGAAATTGCCTCTGTACAAGGGACAATTTTTGTATTTACATCTATAAGTGGAATATTCATTACTATATACTAAGAAAACGTGAATGGGTTTGTTTTGTTTTCATAGGTATGTGAAGTGTAAACATCAAGCACATGTTTACATTTTACAACACGCCTGATGATGATGTGCAAATATAATCGGAGACTGATACTCTTGGACTTCAGCCACAGGATTGGGGAAAAGTGTTAGGAGATACATATGAGAAGCTTCCAACATTTAAACAGTATGTTCACACGGATGACGAAATTATAATAGCAGGAGAACTGAATGATGAAGAAAACCTAGAAAAATCTAAAATGCCAGGTGACTTGTCTTCTGCCAAGTAGTAAGGTGTTGTACTAATCCACACAGAGCTTAATCTTTGAGACAAGCGTATGACTACTGGCTGGATGTGTAAGTTAAACTATATTTAATAATTTTAAGTGAAAATAAAATCTTGAACATATTCTCATCTATATACCTGCAATCAGCCAGGTTTCACTTCATAATATTTTTTATTTTAAGTTATTAGAAAACTTAATAAATTATATATAACAGTCATAATCAAAACATTAGCAATTATAATATGGGTTCTACTGGACTATAATTGATAATATTTAATTATGAAGCAAAAAAAACCCTTTCTCCAGTCAAGTTTTTATTTACTATAAATACGTTTCGACCCCTTCGGTCATTTTCAATTTCTTAAATGTTTATCAGGATTCAAATAATATGTCTGTAATTCAACATTGTAATGTAATTATTTATAGTTTTATTGTTGTTGATGTTGATAATTTTATATTGTTGAATTACAGACATATTATGTGAATCCTGATAAACATTTAAGAAATTGAAAATGACCGAAGGGGTCGAATGGGTGGAACACAAAACAGTTATTTTATTTTCAATAATTATAAAAGATTAGAGCGAGAAAGATAAAATAATTTATCTGAATATATATAAAACGCTAAATAATAATAATTTGTTTTATATTATTACTAAGCAAATTAAGAATAATTTACAAATAATGTTTATAACTAAAATATAAGTTATGGTTCTTAATATTACATTCTGTGTAAGTATACACACAATTATGAATATAGTTATTTGTTAGCAGCCTTAATGCAATTGAAAACTAGAGGAGTCGTACCTCTACAAATACCATAACTTTCCAATAAGATGATCCGCATCGAAAACAAATGCAAATCAAGGTGGAAAATAAAGTATACTTCCTTGGATTTGCGGATTATTGGGATGATTGTTATGTGATGACGCGAAAAATATAGAACTAAACATAGTAGCTTATAATTTATTTTATTATATTTTTTAAACTTTTATTATATATATATTATATTTATTTATCAACCCGGGTTCGAATCCCGGCCCTGGACAAGTCTTTTCTCTTCAAAATAAAATATTTAAACATAGTAGCGTTGGTGAAGCCCAGAAACGAAGACGGACTCGAATAAACAAAACGAATGATCAATAGCTGAAACAGTAGTGATTTTGGTGATGTTGATACAGCAGGCCATAAGATTGAATATGTCAAGAAATTTAAGTACTTAGGATCTATACTAACTAGAAAATGTCTGTAACCCAAAACACTATGAAGGGTTTTGAGCTCAGTTCATTTTACTATCTGTACTGTTTCTAGTAGAATAGGTTTTGTAGATAGGAGATTTGTCCCAGATCACGCTCAATCACCAGGTTTTAGAGAATGGGTGAGCCCCATAGTATAAGGTAACCGCAGGAGGGTCGTCATACGCGATAGGATCCAACGGTTGTTTACAGACTAGAAATTTCATCTCCCACTTTCAGATTTAAACCCGAAACCATCCTTATAGCAACTTAGCGCCCTACCCACTCAGCTACCCCGCTCCGCACTAGAAAATTCAAGATGATATAAAGGCAGGATTTGTTTCAATTTTTTTAGCATACACCTTGCTTAGAACTTGCCTTTCGGCCCAAAACATAAAAATTAGAATTTATAAAATTGTATTTATTGATGTGAATCGTGGCCGAATCGATGGATTAACAACGTCTTAAATTGTTCGAGAATAAGGTATTTATTAAAATATTTTGTCCGAAAAAGGACGTGTCTGCAAGACATTTTAAGATGTTGCAATACTTGGAATGGTGGAGAATGATCATTTTAAAATAATTGAAGTGGCAGCATCGGGAAGACAAACTTGTTAAAGTTTTGGGCTGAGTTACGAATTAACCCGTAATAATAAGCTATGAGGCGACTGTTAAACTTCGGAAAGCTAGACCAAGGTTATTAATGGGAGGTTTGCTTTAAGGTTAATCTGAAGGATTTGGGTTAGGTTATCTTGGAATAAATGTGGGAACAAAGGATGGTAAACGGTTGTATTGGTATTGAACCTTCGGTCTTACTAAGCCTTTCATCATTATTATTTGTATATTTTTGGAAAGTCCGAAAAGAATGGCATATTAAACTCTTCTTAAGTGTTAGTAATCTGTATGTTGTCGTGTGTTTTATTTTATTTGGTTGTGTGTCTAGTCAAAGTAAACCGAATAATGTCTATTCCTCTCTCTTTTCTCAAACTACTGGTGTTCCTCAAGGTAGTGCTCTCGGTCTAAACCTCTACACAGTTTATACAGCTGACATCCCAACCCATCCTAATACTATCCTTACCACGTTTTTTGATGATGCATGTGTACTATCAATCAACACTAATCCAATTATACAATCCTATATCACTAATCTTGAAGAATGGTGTAAAAACTGGAGGATGAAAATGAATTCCCACAAATCCTTTCAAAGACTTATTATGATAATATCCCACTGAATCCTGTAGAACAAATCCGATACTTAGGGCTACATCTTGAAAAATGTCTAACTTGGAATTCACATACTAGGCTGAAACGACAAGAAACTGCTCGACGTTTCAGGCTACCTCAACTCTTACTTGAAAAACGCTCCTAAATAATTAGAAAAGGTTCATACACATGACTATTATAATATGTGGAAGAAAATGGTCCGGGTTGAGGTCGATAAATTTCTCTTAGATATGGAGAAATGTTTATCTCCATATCTAAAAGAAATTTATTGACCTCCGCCCGGATCATTTTCTTCCACATATATTATCAAGGTCAACTATTATCATTCAAGACTATTCTTATAAGATCTATTTGGACTAACGGAGTAGAGCTTCGGGTTCTCTACTAAGCTACCGAATTCCTCTCGTATTAAATCCTCACAATCCCAAATCCTTCGTAAAACCCATTTAAATATAATTTAATGCCAAATATTCGTCTGAATATTGGCATTCAGACTACATGCGTTTTTTTTTTTTATTAAATAGGTTTTCCCTCTATTTTATAATAAAACTTAATAACGGTGAGTTGAGTGGTTCTGCGGTAGAGCACTGAGTTGCCATGCCGAAGATCCTGGGTTCAAATCTTGCTCGCTGGCAGACTTTTATTTAATCTGTTAGAGGCCGGAAATGGATCCTATGGGATTTCGGACCCTCCTGGTGCTCATCCAGCTTACATAAAGTGGGTGCCTAAAATAAGGGGGAAATCTGACAGTTGAATGTGTTGTAGGACAAATATTCTTCCTGCACAACCGTTGTCCAAGAAACAGTACTCTCTACCATTTACTGAACCCTACAACCATGGGTTGTAGTACAGTTGTTGTTTTTTTTATAACTTAAACTCTGCAGTACACCAATTTATTTCTAAGTTTATTTAAATTCTCTTGTGGATGTTACTGGAATACATATTTTGAATCATTCATTCAAGTGAGTAAAAAACCTTTTTCCAATCAAAATTTTTTACAAGGTTTTTTACTCACTTGAATGAATGATTCTAAGTTTATTATAAAGAGTAGTTGAATTTGGACCTTGGAGGTGGTGGGATGTTTTCTCTGGTCGGTGTCTTCTTGCAACTTGAGTTAGGATGTGCTTTATTCGTAGTTTTTCCTTTGGCATTATTTTATTTCTGGCCTAAAGATGCCTGAATGGGCGAAATATTGACAGTTGTTTTTGTTTCCTGTTTTAGTTTAGAGACTTTTGGGTAGGAATTTTCCCTATGTAATGTCTTAATATGAAAGTTATGGCCCTTCAATGATATTATTTTTTTTCCAATCTAAAAAGACGATGAACTAGCTATTATTTTGCCTTGATGGGAGCAATCGTGAATGCTTTATATATTTGGAAAACATCAACAGATTTCCTTGATCATTCTTGAATAATACGCGGAATGTTTTAAATGTAGGTCGATAGTGTAATAAAATCGGATCCTCTTTTTTTGTCTTCTCCTTGCGTAACAAAGACTTTCTTATCCAAAGAGCCTCCGACAAAAAAATACGACTAAAGGAGCATGCGCACAAGTAAGTAGGTTATGGCAGATCGTATTGAAATGAAGGTAGGAGGCAGATCGTTGGGGGTGGAAACGAGGACAGGGGGACAATGGGGGTGTAATGAATAATCTGTTGGTGGAGGAGAATGCTCGGGGTGCTGTCAGATCAGCTGACTGAGGAGTTGGGTTTTAGGTAACCGGCCCCAACAAAGGTCCGATTTTTTGTTCGTCCATCTGCGCCACGCCCATCCCGCCGTGGGAACGACCATCAGGTGCTCACGAGGAACCCAGGTATCGCACCGTTATCACCGCTACCCGGGTATCTTTAAATCCTCCCGCTATGCCACCTCCAAGGACCGCGGCAAGGGTGAAAGTAAACGTCACAATAATCATAGCCTATTATATTAATAATATATGATAATAATCTTTATTCTGGGACAGCCACCCCTAAAGAGTATAATACGATTAACAAGTGGCTCAAACGGAGTCAAAGAAATTATAAATAATTTAACAAGAAAAAATAATAATAATAACAAATACTCGTAAAGCGATAAATAGCTGAGAAGACAGGGCTACAAATATCATTCCAGGAAACAGATATAATGATCACTAACAAAGACTATTCAAAGAAAATGGTGAAGACGAAATATGAGCAGATAAAAATCACAACAATTTCTTGTATTTAGGAGATATCATCGGCAGAAATGCATCGGACAGGCCTGTTATGGAAGACAAGTACCTCAAATTGGAAACACTAAATTTTCTCACAAAAGACATTTATAATATAAAGAATCTGTCTAGCAATGCGAAATGAAGGCACTGTTAAGGCAATGCTGTAGTAAGGCCAGTGATTTTGTACAGCCCGGAAAATGCGAACTTTTCAAGTCTCGATAAAATCTGGAAGAATTTATGGCCCAAGAAAATCACAGAGGACCTATAGATTGAGATTAAATAAAGAAATACACGAGAGGACAGAGGACTTGAAACAGCTATGAGGAAAATGCGAATAAGTACGGGAACATGGTCAAAATAACCCAACAAGGTTAAATAAGCAAATATTCAATAAGATAAATAACCTGGAAAAAGTGAGTGCTTATGCTATGCAGATGAAAGAAGAACTTAAAATACTTGAAATTACTGCTGGCTGAGGACTGCTTGGACAAGGAGATATTAAGGAGTCTACTGAATACATCAGTATTCTTGTGAAAAACAGAACGAAGCAGGGGCAAGGGAAAGAAAAGAAGGCAACGTTCAGAAGAATTATTAGAGGAGAAGAAAGAAAGAGCTAAAAGCATGGAATATAATTCTACATTTAGGAAGAACGGATAAGGAAAGGAAGAAGGATCTCTCAAATGCAGGAGTGAGAATAGGTGTAACGGGAATTGATAGAGCATTTGAACTGGAGGAGTTCAAAGACATAGAATGGACGGTGGATTAGAATTACTTGAAAGAGGAAGGATGCCAGAAAATATTGGCGGCAATATTGGAAGGATAAAGCCACTTCTACTCTGCATAAAACCGGGCAACTGAAGTATCCCTAGTTATACAAAATATTATTGATTATTATTATTATTTGTTTGTATTAGAAATGCGGATAAATAGACGAAATCTAACAACATTGCTAAGCTAATTTATGTTACGCAGAACTAACGAAGAAATGCTAAGGAAGAGACAACAAGAATAGGGAACTACTAAAGACTGTTACAGAAAAACGTCTTATTTGGGCCACGTGTTGAGGAGAAGTCGTTACCTCATCTTGCAGATGAATATCAGTGAAAAAAGAGAAGAATAGTAACTTGGATGAAAAATATTTGAGATTGTTAGAGAAGAATTGGTCGACTGTATCTTCTAATTTAAGGAAGAAATAGTTGGGGGTGCAGTCAAAGAAAACACCAAATAAGAAAAACTTATTTATTATGTGCCGACGTTTCGGCCTACAATGTAGGCCATCTTCAGGGCTAAGAGAGAGAAACAAACAAAAATATATAAAAACGTAGCAGTAACAAGAATATATAAAAAGTGGTACAGGAGTGAAAAAATAAAAGTAGTGACTAGATATGATGAAATAGTGAAAAGATAAAATAGTGAATAGATAAAAATAGTGACTAGATATGATGAAATGGTGAATATATATATGATAAATAAGAAAGAATATAAGACTGGTTACAGAATATAAGAAAGAATAAAGAATAAAAAAGAAAGAATATAAGACTGGTTACAGAATATAATAAACTTAAAAAAGTGATAGATAAAAATAAAATTGTAGATGATGAAAAGAAATAATAATGGTGACAGATATAAAAAAAAGAATACGAATATAAAATATAAAAAATACAATATAAAAATACAAGTCAAGAAAGGATAAAATGTAAACAATAATATAAAGGGAAAGAAAAATGAGGAGGTAAACGGAAAGATACAAAAAGAGAAGATTAAAATTATAGAAAAAGGGGGGGTTACATAGGTATGAGGGGTTACATAGGTAAAGTGTAATAATATAAGCATATATAGAAATAAAAGCTTGATAAATTTCAAAAATGAAACATTGAACATAGTGGTATTTATAACTATGCACTATGAGGAATGAAAAGAAAAAGAAAATATAAGTAAGGGAAGTTAATATGTAACTGTATACAGTAGGAAGCAGTGGCATTAATGCAAAATAAGATGTGAATATAACATAAACATGTAGAAAATAGGTAAAGAAATACAGAGGATGAAAAATATGAGGCTAAATAATAATGAACTCTATACATTAACAAATGATGGATGCCAAAAGAAGGTGTGAGAACAGGTGAGAAGAAAGGTGAATGTGAAAAGGATGGAGATAAGATAAATACCAAGGTATGTACTAACCGAATAGAACACGCACAGCTTGGGGAGCTCAGAATCAAGTGAGAGAAATAATACGTTATAAAAATACGTTAGGTCGGCTGGAGGAAGCGATCTAGGCGAATTCTGACGGCCAAACAAATAATGACAAAGAAGGGGGAAGGAGATAAGCAGATGTGTAGGCAATAAGAGACCGTAAATAATGTAAATAGCGTGAAAAATTATATGGAATTAATTAAAATTAAAAATTATATATTATATATTATATTTTATATAAATTAAAATTAAAAATAAATAAAATTAAAAAGGAGAAATGCAGATGCCTGGATATAAGTGACCGTAAATAATGTAAAATGCGTGAAAAATTAAAAGTCAATGCTCAACATGTAATTAATAAAAGAATGGTATAAAAAATTAAGAATGTAAGGTTATTTTAGTAAATTAAAAATTTGGGAGTAGGTTAGGGATAGGTGATGGGAGTCGGTCTTGGCATTAACGGTAGAGGAATCTAAATTGATGTGAATGGTTTCTGAGAGGATGCGTTTATTATAATTAGGAACGGAGGCCAGGATCGACGTATTTTCGAAGTCAAAAATGTGGTTAAAGGATAGGGCGTGTTCGGAGAGTTTAGAAGCGGTTGGGTTGTGGGAGGAGATGGAATATTTGTGTTGGATAATGCGGTCTTTAAGTAGGTTTTTGGTTTCGCCGATGTAGGAAGAGTTGCAGTTGGGAGTAGAGCACGGAATGCGATAGACGACCTGAGAGCGATGTTTTAGAGGAATGGGATCTTTGACTCGGGTATAAATATTGGAGAGTTTGTTGTGGGATTTAAAGGCGATGCGTAAATTGGGGATCGCGGAACGTAGGGATTTTTGAATGTTATTAGAGAGGGAGGGTATATATGGCAAGGATCTGTATATAGGGATAGAAGGCGGATGTGGAGATCGGGTGCGGGTGGGTGGGTTATAATGGTGATGGATGAGTTTATTGATAACATAGGGAGGAAAATTGTTTTTTAATAGGATTTCTTTGATGCGTTGGGTGTTGGTGTTATGGAAGCAAGCGTCGGAGAGGGATAGACCACGGTGGATGATATTTTTGGCGACATTGATTTTTTGGTGGTGCGGATGTTGGGAGTAATAATTGAGGAGTCTGCCAGAATAGGTGGGTTTAGTATACCAATCAGTGGATAAGGTGTGATCGGGATTTCTAAAGATACGGAGGTCAAGGAAAGGTAGTGATTTGTTATGTTCAAGTTCAACAGTGAAATGTAGGCGGGGATGGTATGCATTTAAGGATGATAATAAACCTGGAATGATGTTAGGATTTAGGATAAGGAGGAGGTCGTCCACATATTTTTTAATGAAAATGACATCGTCACGGAACTGGGGTAGGATGGAGTCTAGAAGGTCATTTAGGACAATATTGGAGAGGTCAGGAGCGAGGGGATTTCCCATGGCCAGTCCAGAAATTTGGTTAAAGAACTGTCCATGGAAAGTGAGGTAGCCAGATTCGCAGCAGAGTTTAAGGGATTGGAGATATGAGGACCGGTTGAGAGAGGTATGGGGTTCTATTAGTGACCAGTGGTTATCTATAATGACAAGGGCTTTATCTAAGGGTATGTTGGTAAAAAGACTTTCGACATCGAAGGAAGTGAGGATGTAATGATCAGGAATGGTGAGGGATGTTAAAAGATCACGTAGATGAACGTAGATGAAGATCATCTACGTGATCTTTTAACATCCCTCACCATTCCTGATCATTACATCCTCACTTCCTTCGATGTCGAAAGTCTTTTTACCAACATACCCTTAGATAAAGCCCTTGTCATTATAGATAACCACTGGTCACTAATAGAACCCCATACCTCTCTCAACCGGTCCTCATATCTCCAATCCCTTAAACTCTGCTGCGAATCTGGCTACCTCACTTTCCATGGACAGTTCTTTAACCAAATTTCTGGACTGGCCATGGGAAATCCCCTCGCTCCTGACCTCTCCAATATTGTCCTAAATGACCTTCTAGACTCCATCCTACCCCAGTTCCGTGACGATGTCATTTTCATTAAAAAATATGTGGACGACCTCCTCCTTATCCTAAATCCTAACATCATTCCAGGTTTATTATCATCCTTAAATGCATACCATCCCCGCCTACATTTCACTGTTGAACTTGAACATAACAAATCACTACCTTTCCTTGACCTCCGTATCTTTAGAAATCCCGATCACACCTTATCCACTGATTGGTATACTAAACCCACCTATTCTGGCAGACTCCTCAATTATTACTCCCAACATCCGCACCACCAAAAAATCAATGTCGCCAAAAATATCATCCACCGTGGTCTATCCCTCTCCGACGCTTGCTTCCATAACACCAACACCCAACGCATCAAAGAAATCCTATTAAAAAACAATTTTCCTCCCTATGTTATCAATAAACTCATCCATCACCATTATAACCCACCCACCCGCACCCGATCTCCACATCCGCCTTCTATCCCTATATACAGATCCTTGCCATATATACCCTCCCTCTCTAATAACATTCAAAAATCCCTACGTTCCGCGATCCCCAATTTACGCATCGCCTTTAAATCCCACAACAAACTCTCCAATATTTATACCCGAGTCAAAGATCCCATTCCTCTAAAACATCGCTCTCAGGTCGTCTATCGCATTCCGTGCTCTACTCCCAACTGCAACTCTTCCTACATCGGCGAAACCAAAAACCTACTTAAAGACCGCATTATCCAACACAAATATTCCATCTCCTCCCACAACCCAACCGCTTCTAAACTCTCCGAACACGCCCTATCCTTTAACCACATTTTTGACTTCGAAAATACGTCGATCCTGGCCTCCGTTCCTAATTATAATAAACGCATCCTCTCAGAAACCATTCACATCAATTTAGATTCCTCTACCGTTAATGCCAAGACCGACTCCCATCACCTATCCCTAACCTACTCCCAAATTTTTAATTTACTAAAATAACCTTACATTCTTAATTTTTTATACCATTCTTTTATTAATTACATGTTGAGCATTGACTTTTAATTTTTCACGCATTTTACATTATTTACGGTCACTTATATCCAGGCATCTGCATTTCTCCTTTTTAATTTTATTTATTTTTAATTTTAATTTATATAAAATATAATATATAATATATAATTTTTAATTTTAATTAATTCCATATAATTTTTCACGCTATTTACATTATTTACGGTCTCTTATTGCCTACACATCTGCTTATCTCCTTCCCCCTTCTTTGTCATTATTTGTTTGGCCGTCAGAATTCGCCTAGATCGCTTCCTCCAGCCGACCTAACGTATTTTTATAACGTATTATTTCTCTCACTTGATTCTGAGCTCCCCAAGCTGTGCGTGTTCTATTCGGTTAGTACATACCTTGGTATTTATCTTATCTCCATCCTTTTCACATTCACCTTTCTTCTCACCTGTTCTCACACCTTCTTTTGGCATCCATCATTTGTTAATGTATAGAGTTCATTATTATTTAGCCTCATATTTTTCATCCTCTGTATTTCTTTACCTATTTTCTACATGTTTATGTTATATTCACATCTTATTTTGCATTAATGCCACTGCTTCCTACTGTATACAGTTACATATTAACTTCCCTTACTTATATTTTCTTTTTCTTTTCATTCCTCATAGTGCATAGTTATAAATACCACTATGTTCAATGTTTCATTTTTGAAATTTATCAAGCTTTTATTTCTATATATGCTTATATTATTACACTTTACCTATGTAACCCCTCATACCTATGTAACCCCCCCTTTTTCTATAATTTTAATCTTCTCTTTTTGTATCTTTCCGTTTACCTCCTCATTTTTCTTTCCCTTTATATTATTGTTTACATTTTATCCTTTCTTGACTTGTATTTTTATATTGTATTTTTTATATTTTATATTCGTATTCTTGTTTTTTATATCTGTCACCATTATTATTTCTTTTCATCATCTACAATTTTATTTTTATCTATCACTTTTTTAAGTTTATTATATTCTGTAACCAGTCTTATATTCTTTCTTTTTTATTCTTTATTCTTTCTTATATTCTGTAACCAGTCTTATATTCTTTCTTATTTATCATATATATATTCACCATTTCATCATATCTAGTCACTATTTTTATCTATTCACTATTTTATCTTTTCACTATTTCATCATATCTAGTCACTACTTTTATTTTTTCACTCCTGTACCACTTTTTATATATTCTTGTTACTGCTACGTTTTTATATATTTTTGTTTGTTTCTCTCTCTTAGCCCTGAAGATGGCCTACATTGTAGGCCGAAACGTCGGCACATAATAAATAAGTTTTTCTTATTTGGTGTTTTCTTTGACTGCACCCCCAACTATTTCTTCCTTAAATATTTGAGATTGTTCTGAGAAATGAAATGAAGGAGAATTTTAGAACGTGTCAGAGAACATTGAAGCTTTCGCTTTGGCGATCACCAACATCGGATGATACTGACAAGGCATATGAAGAATAATTTTTTGATCAAGAAAGGAACTCTAAATAGGCTGATAGATAATGCACTGTATACAATTTTTGAAAAAAAGGATCGATACTGTGCGAACCGTCTGATGTGTGCCTTCATGAGATACATGTAAAAAAAAAAAGGAGTAATTTCATCTTAGAACGAAAATTTGAAGTTACTGTACTGCCACGAAAGTATAAACCCTTGCCATGAGCCTCAGCGTGAAGGAGCCTCCAGCAACTTCCTCCACAAATCTCCGTCGCTCGCCAATTCTTTCAGCTGAACCAGACTCTTCCCTCTTTTTTTACAGAGTGTACTCCATTTATGTTCTTCAACGTCGCGGTCTTCTGCCAGTCTCTTTTCCATACACTTTCATGGTAATGGGTCTTCCCCCCCCCCCATTTTACATGTGTCCATACCATCGAAGTTGTCCGCATTGTATTGTGGTTTTCAGAGATGGTACCTTGAGTTCTTCTCTTATTCTCTCGTTTCTTCTTCTATCTCTCCTGGCTTTACCCAACATTTTTCGTAGATATTTCCGATGCCATTATCCTGCTTAATTGGTTATCTTGGATGATCCAGTTTTCGCCTTCACTTATCTAGGGAGATGTAATGCTTTGTATTTGAAGATTTTAACATTCTTCCCCACTTCTCTATTTCCCATTTTGAGTTGTTGCTTCTCGATATTAATCATAATATTAATGTTTACCTACATATTAACATTTTATATTTTACATTTTACGAACATTTTAACTAGGAAGTTAAAGGGGTCATCATTGGTCGAGTGGTTAGCCTAACAACCTACTATGCCTAAAATCGCGGGATCGTAGCCTATCATGAGACCCTGATATATTTTGAAAGGGGTAATAAAATCCATGGTTAGGATGTCCTTCGGAAGGGACGTAAAATGGAAGAGCATGTGCGATGTCAACTACTTGTTAAAGATAATCCCAATTAAACTTGGTTGGACAAAATTTAATTGCATCGTCCGATTAGCCATAACAACATAAAGTGATGTTACACAAAAGAAACTAGGTAGTTAGAAGTTAAAGTACAAAAACTACGAAGTGTAGTAATGCTTAGTTTCTTTAAAACTAATACAATTATGATGATGACAATAGGCTTAAATGTCCTCTCTGATCCAGTTTAGTTCAGGGAAAAAGGAAATATATCATTATAATTTGGTATTTACATTTATAGAAAAAGTTTTCACATTCCACATGGGTTCTCTACTACCCATATGTATGGTGACCTCTGAAGGACTCAGAGAGTAACCACACTTGTGTTGGCAGCACTGGTTCTTGGAGAAATCAATGAATGCAGATATTCCGAAATGGATTTATTTTACCTAAAGTTATCAACTCCGCAATTTAAGAAACAATGCAGTTTAGAGGTTAGGGGGGAAGTATGGCGATAATCTCAATGGAATTCTTGAGTGTTCAAAACGGGCCCACTCAGCCTCTTTAGGTAAACTGAGCAGGCTACTTGCTGGCAGATAGCAGTGGCTCCGATTTCAAAAAAACATAGAAAGCATCGCAGGAATTACGTTTCACTGACCAATTAACATGTATTGACTTATCCCCTGGAATGTGGTTTGGAAAAATATAACAAAAATAAATGTTTATCTCGTGAAAAACATAATCCGAATATTGCAGCATAACTAGTCTTCCTTATCTTAAAATTTAAAGAAGAATACTTAAAAGATTCAGTCAAAGCTTTTTTTTTATAATTTAATCATTAAAATTTACAACTTTATTATAACAATACAAGTATATGACGGGAACGGTACATATTGGCATGAATAAAGTTAAGTAGAGAAACTACCCAGTGGTAGTAGTTCAATAACAAGTTCAACTTAGAAGGTCACGATACTATCTTCTTTTGAGACGCCTCAGAGGACAGGTAAAACTTAAAAATCTTTGTTAGTCATGTTTTTAAAAAAAATCTACAGAAAAACTGAAATCGAAGGCATTTCTGGGCATATATATAATGTTGTTCCCTTTAGAAAAGATACTAGGGTCTATTTATAACTCTATAACATATTTTAAGAAGTTGTTCCCTTTTTTTAATTTGTTTTTCAATGTGGCACCACTATATGTATCAGATTAAAGATGGTGATGAGCAGATTATTTTAACTTTATTTATTTTGAATAATTATTTGGGTTTTCTTCTTTTATTGCTTATTATTTTATTTCTTATTGACTATTGTCTTTTTTCCAATTATTTCAGTTTTAAATATCGCTGTATCTTGTCTATCCATTCCTGAAGAAGACCTGCAACATGGGTCGAAACGTCGGTTTCTAACAAATTGCTAATTACTATTTAAGGGCTAATTTTTTTTTACCTCCACTCGGACCATTTTCTTCACCATATTTTATTTATTATATATATATATATATATATATATATATATATATATATATATATATGTATATATATATGTATATATATATATATATATATATATATATATATATAATTTGTTATAATGCAATTGAATTAAGCCTTTATTATAAAGAGAAATATAAAACAAAATGATTTACAAAAAACTACTAATATTTACAAAGATGTATACATATTTTTAAAGTGCCTAATATTGTAACTTAAATAACAATAATAAATAATAAGATTCTTCTTGTTGAAAGATTATTTAACTAATTACTGTAATAATATAGTTGCTCTTTATAGACCTTACCGTAGGCTAGTATGGTCTAACTTCCCGGAGTGACCAGCTCTATTGGGAAGTGAAGTTCTACATTTATTCCTTCCACTTTATCTTGAGCAATTCTTGTCCAATTGGGGCCCACGAAATTTTTGAAAACATATCCCCATCTTGTTGGCTGTCTTCCTCTGCATCTTTTCCAGTTGTATGGTATCCAGTCGGTGGGTCTGCGTGATTCGTAGTGCGCATTAGGTGTCCTGCCCATTTCAATTTTTGTAATTGGATGGAAAAGTTAGCATCCCTGAAGTTCGTTTGTTTTCTTATTGCGGTAGATCTTACTTTACCTCTTTTCCTTATTTTTAGGACACTACTTTCGATTTCACGTTGCCATACGTTCACTTTATAAGCATGAGCCTTGGTAAGGGACCAAGTCTGAGTACCTTATGTAACTACTGGTAGCACACAGCTGTCAAAGATTAGCATTTTAAGGCTCATATCATAGTTGTCTTTCATTAAAAAGCTGAGGCTCCAGTATTTTTTCCAACCAAATGAAAGTCTTCTCTAGATTTCCTTATTCGCACTATCTTTAAAAGATATAACCTGACCTAGGTATACATAGTCATCGACATTACATACAGTTTGATTGTTGATTTTTATTTTTTCTTGTAGGCTGTTGGTCATAACATTTGTCTTAGAGTAGTTTGGTTCTAGGCCTACTGCTTGACATTCTACGAATAGTTCCTCTATCATTCCTGACAGCTCTTCAGCGCTGGTTGAAATTAGAACCACAACATCTGCGAATGCAAGCTTATGAAGGTTTATACCATTTGTTTTAATGCCCTTATTTCTCCATTTTAGGCCTCTGAGAGCTTTTACCAGAGTGCAAATAAACAGATCAAGTGAAAGAGTATCACCTTGTCTTACGCCTCTTCTGATTGGAAATAGAGGTCCGCTTCTTTCTGCTATAATGCAAGACTGGTTGTTCCTGTATAGCTCCTTTATTATACGGATGCAACAGTCTTCCACGCCTATCTCTTCCTAGGCTTTTATCATGCTTCTGAGTTTTACAGTGTCAAAGGCCTTTCGGAAGTCTATAAATCATATGTAAGTTGGGATATTATATTCTTTGGCTTTTTCCACTAGTCTCATAGAATGTAGGTGGTCTGTTACAGAAAAGCTTTTGCGGGAACTTGCCTGATCTACTGTTAATGAATATGATATTGTTTGTGTGATCCGTTTTTTCAGGACTCCAGTAAAGATTTTTGATATGGTTGTACATAGAGATATGGGCCTGTAATTATCTATTCGGTGCCTGTCTCCTTTTTTATGTAGCAAGATTATTTTGGTGCATTTCCATTCTGCAGGGATGATACCATGTTCCAGGATGAATTATACTAATGTGCTTCTAATTAGCTACGTACTGTTAAACATATCAAGCCTTTTATATAACAATTTATCCAGACCATAATATTATAATATTATGTAAAAAAAAAAAAAACTTTTTCAAGGAGACGATGGGGTAAAAAACTACATAAAATGGTAATTTATATATAATTTTTCAAATTATTAACTTTGTAACTTAAAGTCCCCTACTTTTTTTTATGGATTTACACTATACCTACCACATTATATAATAGGAGTGGGGGTAGTAAAAAAAAATGTGGGTCTTACTTAAGACCCCTGCACTACCCCTCTTCTAAGGTTCGTATAGTGAACAAAAAATATCTTTCTCAACATCTTCATCATATAAACTCTAAAGTTAGAAGTTTAGATAAATTATCTGCTATATTATTCGACGATATAAAATATTTTTTAATTATTTGATTTCTCATTGCGATGTTTTATGAACATGAATGTATAGATTTATATCGTACTGTGGTGTACGAAGTATTTCTGTTGATTCTATATTTCTGTATATGGTAATAGTTTCAGTACTGTTATTTAAATAACTTTCATAACATAGAAGGGTGGTGTGTTTACATGGTCATTTTCATTTGTTTTCCAAAATAAAAATTAAATAAATTATAAATAATATAATGACGTAAGTCACCAAGATCCAAATTAAAATAATGTTTAATGAACATTCTTCCCCTTGTATATATCGCAAAATTACGAGAACACGAGGATATGGGATCGGTGAAGGTTATGGATTTGTCTGGCCGTGGTACGAGCTCAGTTGGGAGAGCACCACGACGGATAAGTGGGAGACCCGGGTTCGAATCCCGGCCCTGGACAAATATTTTCTCTTTAAAATAAAATATTTAAAAATTAATTTGGGTTCTAAAAAAGAGTACAAACAAATTTTAGTTTTAAACTATACTTGTATAAAATATATTACTGTACCGTCAAAGACTCTCTGTCTCACTAGTGCTCGTTGTCTCTACGATAACATCCATCATGCCAACAACAATATAAACATGTAATAATGCTGAATATTTACTGCATCAAACTCTTTAAATCCAGCATTATGTTGCAGTTGAATGTAGAGAAAACTCTTTAAATAATACTATCTTGCTGATTTGGCCAGAGACAAAGATGCCAAACAATTATATATGGGATCAGTTCCGCAGATTCTCGCTTCGAGTTAGATTAATTTAGTTAGCTAAATTTCGCCACTTAATTTTATCTGATAACATTATTTACTCACACAAGACTCAAAAGACAAGAAACTGATCGACGTTTTCGCCTGCTTCAACATTTTCTGGACAAACGCTCTAAGCTCCCAATTAATTACAGAAGACTCATTTACATGACAGTTATCAGACCTATTTGAATATACGGAGTTGAGCTTTGGACTCTGCTAAAACATCCAATCATCTCGTATCCAATCCTTACAATCCAAAATACTTCGTAAAATTCTCAATGCTCCTTATTATGTCACAAACAAACTCATCTATGATCTTAATATCCCATATGTTGCTGATTTGGCTCAAACTAGATACCTCCTATCCTTCCATGACAAGCTCCATACACACTTGAATTCGCTAATCTCTCAACTTGCTTCCCATACTATTCCTGATAACCCTCCGAGGCGTCTGAAAAGAAGATGGCCTCGAGATCTACTATAGAACTTTATTGGAGTGCTACCGATGAGTAGTTTCTCCACAAGTGTTTTTTTTTTCATATCATTTGTTCATGTTAGCAAATTTACTTGTTTCAATATTATTACAGTTGTAAATATCAATAAATTAATCTAAAAACAAAAAAAAACATTATTTATCATTTACAACAAATAGTTTGTTGGTTGTATTATAATGCAGTTATAAATTTCAATAAAAAAATTATATTTATTACGTAATAATAATTACTAATGAACGATTTGTACTTAAAATAAATTGGAATTTACTTCCCTTTACTATATTTGTTGTTTACTTACTTATTGATGATTTAAATGTTACACAATCTTCTGCAATGAGTATTAGTGGTAAACACTAATATTAATACAGAAAAATAAATAAATTAAAAGGGAAACAGTAATAATTTAAACTAAAATTCAATAATAAATCCAGTCACTGGACTCAGATGTCGTTACTACTAATCTGAATAACATAGCATTTACCTCCTTCATTTATGCTCACTTTAACAACGATGCCTACTTCTTATGATGGAATTTGAATGAGTATATATATACATACATCCATTCTTAACGCCATTATTTCACGTAATTAGAAAATAGTTAAATTATCAAACTAGTTTAAAATATACCATTATTTTGAATAAATATTACAGTCTTGGCGACATTAAGTATTAGAGTGACGGCAAGCTTTGACTTTTCAAAGCTGGTAACTATTTCCGGTCGGCGATAAGGAGTTGATGACATCACTTCCGGAAATGTTGCATTTCTGAGTTGCCGTCTCTCCACAGCCTTGAGGCCGTCGCGTGCTTGAGATCTCAATTGTCTGCTACCGAAGTACGCAACTGTACCGAGTCAAAGCCGAAGGTATCAGTTTAGAGTAATAATGCCCTAATTGATAATTATAATATATTATATTATAATGTATAATTGATCAAAATTGCTTTTACAGGTTAAATATTTAATATAATATAATATTTTAACAAGTGAGACTAAGATGCAAAAAAAATGGTACTAGTATGTTTTAGGGCCTGTTGACATCAGCGCGCACAGGTGTCACTTTTCTTAACTACCTCCTACAGTTATTGTAACCTTTCTAGTGTTTTGTTATTGTTTCTGTGAAGTTGAAGGTGAATCTGTTTTTGATAATTTTTTTCAAATATTACTTCGAATTTGAAGAAGATTTTCGCACGATAGCTGATGAAAAATCAGGGTTATATTTCTTCAGGAGCAGAATGTCATTCCGGAGAAAATGTTTTGTGGAAATGGACATAATATGAAACTACTAGTGGGGAATAAAATTAAATGGAGATGCCAGAAAAAAGGATGCAACAAGCGCCTGGGTATTCGAGTAAATACGTGTTTGAGGAATAGTACATTACTTTCGGAGACTATAGTCCATTTTATATATTGCTGGTCGGAGGAACTGACTTCCATAAAGTTCTGTCACAAACAGCTGAACATGTCAGTTCAAAAAATGTTGTTAAAAATGATAAAAAATATCATATTTTAGTTACAAATTGTTTTTTAATGAATATTGCTTGTAATAAATGTTTTATTATTTCTAGTTTAATTTTGTCTACATGTTTCTCATTTATTTCATTTCCTAAAAATCTGTTGTATCTTAATGAAAGGACAGGCCTATTTAAAATTCATTGTAGGCAGTATAACCTGACACGGTCCAAATAGTTGAGCTAAGTGACATCTGAGCGCGCTGATGTCAACATGCCCTAAAACATACTAGTACCAAAAAAATTATATTTGGTATCAGCTCCGCAGGTTTTCGCTTCAAATTAAGTCACAACAAGTTTTAACTTTTCATTCGTTTGAATATTCTCGAAAATAAAAATAATCAAGAGTTTTAGTATGAATAAAGAGTGTAATTATGGGTATGAGTATATTTCGGTTATGATAAAGAAATGAACGTTTCAACGAACATTTCGAAGTACAGATGATAATATAATGACCAGTAATCAGTAATATATTTTTTTTTTAGAAAAGGAAATGGATGAAAAGTTAAAACTTGTTAAAACTCAGCTTGAAAAGACTACCTGCGGAATTGATACCCTGCATTCTGTCTGATTTAAATCGAGTCCCGGGACCATCTTCTTTTCGGAAGCCATCAAGAACTTGGTCTAATTAGTTAAAGCTTGTGTCTTTTAAAAAAAAAAAAAATCCTGTACCACAAAAACTAATGAAGGGTCTTGGGTTCAGTACATGGTAGTGGCTGTAGCGTTTCAACCACAGTAGTGTTTCAAGCCATTGTGCAGGGAGATAATTTGGATCATCCACAAGGGTTTTTCTCCCAAGTGTATCCACTTTATATTGGCTGGGTCAGCCCCGGGAGGGTCTGCAATCACACAGGGTTGATTCTCGGCTGTTATCAGGATATATTTTTTTAAAAGTTATTTATTGGAATTTATAACTATGTTATAATAATAAAGCAAGTAAATATAATGAATGATACATAATGGCATGTGATAAAGGCAAGTATATTAGCTACACACTAGTGTATTAACAAATTCAACTTGACCGTTCACGAGTTCACGAGACCATCTTATTTTCAGACGCCTAGGAGAGTACTTGGGGATCGAAGAGGTAACTAAATTTAAACTAGTGGCTTTGAATGGGAATAAAATTTGTTATTATAGGATTGATAAAGATTTCGGGCCAAATCATCAACGAATGAAACAAGTTCATTAAGGATGATTGTATTCGTATTGAGGATTTTAAATAAGTTTTAGATTGTAAGCATTGGATAGGAGAGTTCGATGGTTCAGTGGGTTCGATGGTTTCGGTAACCAAAATTTAAAAAAAATAATAAATCTTCAACAGCCTGATTCGAATCCGGTATATACAGCTCAGCAAATCAACGTATGTAAGGGTCATTGAGGATTTTCCTTAGACTTGGGACTGTAATGAACAGTCCGAGAAGAATTTGATAACTTACTCGAGCCCCAAAGCTCTGCTCCTTAAGTCCTAATAGATCTTTTAATAGTCATGTACATGAGTTTTTTGTAATTAATTGGGAACTTGGAGCGTTTTGTCAAGCATAAGGTGACGTTAAATGAATAAACATCTGTGAGTCAATTAAACAAGCTCCGCAAAGTTTTTACAGGTTCTTGGATTGGTGCAGGATTGCAAGGAAGCTGATGCGATTAACATGCAGAGTTTATTTTTAAAGTTGGTTTCTCATAATTTTAATTTTTTTCAGGAATTAATATTTGTATATATAAATATTCTTGGTATTCTTGGTATAAATATAACTAAATTTCATGGCAGTTTAAGCTGTGGGACCCTTGACCCTTTTCTTGTCCTCGCTACGTCCGTCATTACTTGGACGTCAAGTCATTATTTCCACCGTAGATGAACTTACTTCATTTGCAGCATTATGGCCTCTCCTTATCACTTGCACGTCCATTTTCCTGAGAGAAGCTGTAAAGCAAGTCGCCATGGTTCCAAGGAAAGCTTCACAGTAGCGTTGCTAATATTCGTTCTCCTAGTTGGAACCTCTTTGTGAGAACTGCTAGTGAGTCAGAAGTTCCTGGTAATATTTTTTTCAAATATGCCACACGGCTCTTTATGTCGTCATGGCCTTCGCCTCGGCGAAAGAATAGCTTCCATTTCCTTCCTCTTATCGTAAAATCCGTCTTCCATCAACTCAAGGAGGACTTGTGGTCGCAGGTCCTGCCGTTTCATCTCAGGTAGTGAGGGGTATCTTTCTTCGCTGCCCGGCAGAACATTTAGGTAATAATGGATTTTAACTCTGATAAACACAAAACCGACTTGGTTCATATAAATTTGTAAAAGAGGATGTGCAATCAGCTATATAGTAAAATAAAACAACTTTAGTTTGAATTAATTACATTTTAAGGATAAAATAAACTTAAACATGTGTTATAACTGTTATAACTTTAATTATTTTTTCATCTCAGTAAGAAATATATTTCTTCACTAAACAGCTTATTTTCACATAATTTATGTATTGTTATTCTGAAAAGCAAAAAAGGAGGAGTCTTTAATAAAGGGGAAAAAAACTTAATAAAATAAACTACAACATATGGGTTTTTGAAATTTAATTATTATTTCATCTCAGTTAGCTTTAATAAAGTCTTTAACAAAGTAAAATAATTAAAACTTTATGAATAAAATAAACAGTACATGGATAAGTTCGAAGAAGAAAGAACTGAAAAAAAAGGGCTAAAGTAGACCACCATTTGACCATTTCTATCCAAAATTAGAATTATCCCGTAAACTATTTTCCACTGGAAAAAAAAAGGCTATGTCCGTATCAAGTGCTAAAAGAGGAGAGACAATATGTAAAAATGCAATAAACATATTATTTTTAATAAATGGCATATTGGGAGAAAAAATAAATGTTAAAGTATGGGTTTTGAAGATAATAATTTTAATTTATTCAATAAGTCTAATAAGTTTTATACTTCTGCAGAATATATGTTGCGGAAGATATTTTATATTTAGATAAAAAATACAATGGTATGCATATTCATAGAATCGATGCGGGAGAAGGGTAGCTGAATCCGTAGAGCGGTGAGTAGCTGAGCTGTAAGTCCGGGTTTGAAACCAGCTGTGGCTGATTATTTATTCTGTTAACTGCCATAAAACGACCGTGTTGGGTCTATATGAAGCGGCGGAATAAACCAGGTGGTTATGCGTGGTTTAGACCAATTCATCTCAATATTTTGTTTACAAACAGTTCAAGTATGGCTGTAGCAGATCATTTATTTTATCTGTTAACATCCACGGATGGACCCAGTGGTATCTTCAGAACATCCTGGGGCTCATCCAGCCTCTAGAAAGCGGGTACCCTTAATGTGGGAAAACCTGGCGGTTGAGCGTTATCATGGACAAATCAATTCCTTGCACAACTGTTGTCCAAGAAACAGTATAGTATCTACCATATACAGAGCCCAAGGCTCTACATAGGTTGTAGTGGTACAGGATAGACTTTACTGTAATTATTTTTATTTTTTCTCTTTTAATTAAAATTCACCAAATTACTTTCTGGAAGAGACACCGGAAATTGCCTTAAATGAGAGAATTTTTTTCTCCTATTAAAGCATTGTAAGATGTTCCGTTAATCGAAATGTCAGATTGGGCTGATCCATTGATAGCGGCCATAAACGGAATGGGCGAATAGAAACTTGCCGATGCAGTTGCTATTCTGCAATGTAATCCTTTCGAGAAACGTAGCATTTGATTATGAAGCATTTATAGGCAAAACCGCTGTTGACATTTTGCTGTTCAAAAGTCAAACACAATAACTGACCACATCTTACCAACAGGGCATAATTTTTATAGCAACTTTCCTTTTTCCCTTCTGAGACAGTTTAAACTTATGACATTTTTTGTTTACAACAATAAATATTATTAAATTTAAATTTAAATTATATCTATGTTATTATCACATAGCTAAAGGATTATTATAGGCAACTTATACAGAAAAACCTGTAACCACTACGACCCGCGAACGAGTCTGGGTTTCAGTACATGGTAGAGACTTTACTGTTTCAAGGACAACGGTTCTGCAAGGAGGTGACTTGTCCTAGGTAATACAGAAAATAAAAATATTAAATATTTTAAAGCTTTTTATCAGCTACGCCTTTCGTTTGTAAAGGAATTTTTGGCCACTTCAAAACATGGAATTAAATTGAAACTTTGCACACTTCTCAAGGACCGATGACAATACAATTATATATATATACATATATATATATATATATATATATATATATATATATATATATATATATATATATATATATATATATGTTTATAAAATACTTCAGAATAAAAATATTATTATTTTTTTTTTATTAACAAGCTTTTGAACAGCTTCGTCTGTATGCCTGGATTTTTTAAACTT
The DNA here is from genome assembly GCA_037127475.1 of Arma custos. Classification (NCBI taxonomy): domain Eukaryota; kingdom Metazoa; phylum Arthropoda; class Insecta; order Hemiptera; family Pentatomidae; genus Arma; species Arma custos. Next base: position 34,287,837 of record CM073761.1, on the reverse strand, counting down.
GATTTTTAACCACTTCAAAATATCGGATTTAATTGAAACTTTGCACTATCCTTAAGGACCGAGGACAATGCAATAATTTAATAAGTTTTTCCCATTATCCTGACCAGGATCTTCATGATTTTTTCATACCTGAAGACACAGCATTATCTTGTGCTAAATACTTATTACTTACTTAGGCTTAATCTTAGAGACAAGCATATGACCAAGCTTATAAGCATATACGGAGGAGTTACAAATATTTTGCAACAAAAAAAAATAATAATAGTTTAAAAAAATTGTTTATTAGTTTTTTAAAAATATTATATATTTTTTTATCAAAATATCAAGAATTTTTATATTATTATTAACCTTTAGCTTAAGGATAGGCATCTAATACATGTATATAAAAAAATAAATTTATTATGTTGGCCTGTGTGTACATATGTAACAGAATTTTTTTAACTCGATTTTTTTCTTTTCAAAACATCGAAGTAAATTGAAAATGTACACACTCTGAAGGACTGGTGAATACAATAATTTAATACGTTTTTATCGTTATCCTTACCAGGATCTTCAGAAATAACGATTTTTTATTCTAGATAAATTTATTTTTAGAATTTTTCCTATCAGAAAACACGTTTTAATTTTTTTAAACTATTATTTTTATTTACCACTATCACTATCTTAACACTAGTGCTGTTGTAGGATTTTAAAATATTCTTTTCTAAATATTTATTATACGATCCCTGGATTATAACTTGATGTGGCCGAAAGTTTATCTTTTTATTGTTTGTGATCTGTGGTGATCTGTGTGTACATTATTCTTGTTTAATTTAATGTTTAATTATTATTGGAAGCTATTTAAATTAATTATTTATTATAAGTCAAAAAGATAAAAGAAAGCTAGGTGTTTCCATATTTTTTTCTATCCTTTCAGAAATGAAAAATTTAGGTGGAACTATTGAAATTCGTAATCAGCTTTTCAGGTATTTCGCAATAACTTCCACCGAGATGCTATTCAGTAAACTTTCAGCAAGAGTTATACTTTTAAGAAATAAATAAAAATATACATAAAGCTCTCAGATTGTAGTATCACAGCTTGATATTACTTCCTTAAACAAACAGAAGTCAAATATTATAATATGCTATAATTATAATTAGGGCGTAGGGAAGTAGCGACCCCATCGCCCGGCCCTAGGGTCGCAATCAGCTACTGGTCCTCCAGGTTGGGGGTTGAGCGGAGGGGCCAGCTACCCCACCCTCAGAAAACATGTATTGCTGTGAAACATCAAGGAATGAGCCTCGGATTTGGACTGTCTTCAAGGAATCGACCCGGCGCACTCAAGGATTTTAAACTAGCCACATGGAATGTAAGATCATTATATAGACCAGGATCTTTAAAGATGTTACTGGATGAGCTGTCTAAGTATAAGATAGATATAACGGCAATCCAAGAGATGAGATGGACAAGATCAGGCATTATGGAGATGAAGCATCACACCATATACTACAGTTGTCACAAAGATCAGCATATTTTTGGAACAGGCTTTGTTGTTGGCGGTGGGATGAGACAAATGGTTATTGATTTTAAACCCATTAACCACCGCATCTGTAAGTTACGACTTAAAGGAAGATTCCGAAACTATTCTATAATTTCGTGCCATGCACCAACAGAGGTGGCGGAAGAAGAAGCAAAGGAAACTTTCTATAGCAACCTCGAAAGTGCCTTCGATGAATGTCCTCGTCACGATATAAAAATAGTTTTGGGAGACCTCAATGCACAGATCGGTAGAGATTCAGTTCTTTGGTCCCTAGCTGGAAGACATAGCCTGCACAATATGTCCAATGATAATGGAACTAAGTTGGTCAATTTTGCAGCATCACATAATATGGTTGTTGGGAGTACCATGTTTGATAGGAAAGATATCTACAAGGCAACATGGGATTCTCCAGACAATAACTTCAGGAACCAGATTGACCATGTTCTTATCAGCAGAAGACAGCGTTCTATACTTATGGCGGTTAGAACATACAGAGGAGCAAATTTAGATAGCGATCATTACCTGGTAGTAGCACGTATCCATGCCAAAATTAGCAACGTACATAAGATTAGAGGGACCCGCTCAAGGAGAATAAATACTCGAAAGCTGCAGGAGCCAGAGTACAAACTCCAGTTTGCCCAAAGGTTGGATGTAGCTTTGGAACGTGGGTCTGAGGAGAATGGTGTTGATAAAATATGGTGCCAGTGTAGGGATGCTATTAAACAAATTGCTGAAGAAGTACTGGGCTTAGAGGGGCCGCCTCAGAGGTCTACATGGTTTGATCAAAAATGTCAAGAGGCTACAGACAGGAAAAACAAGGCCTATAGGAAGATGATAAATGTGCATAGGACTCGCCAGGCTGTTTCTGATTACAGAGTGTTAAGATTGGAGGAGAAACACCTGCATAGGAGAAAAAAGAGGGAGAAAGAAGAAGAAAGAATAAGAGAGATTGAGGTCTTGAGTAGACAAGCTAATACTAGAGCTTTCTACAAGACAATCAATGCCCAGCGAAAAGGATTTAATCCAAGATCCAATACTTGTAGAGGTAAGGACGGTCAATTAATCACAGATAAAGAAGAGATCCTGGAAAGATGGTCCAACCATTTCGGTAGTCTGCTGGGGAGTGTTCGGAACCCTGCCCTAGAAGATAGTTATGGCTCTGACAATATCCAAAATTACAAAGAGTGTGAGCTTCTTGACCCACCAGATGATGAGGAAATTGAGGCTGCAATCCAGAAGCTTAGAAATAATCGAGCACCCGGATGTGATGGCATACCAGCTGAACTTCTGAAGGCTGGTGGAAATGAAATGATAAAGGTAATTCGAGATCTGCTACACAGTGTATGGATAAGCAAAACTCTCCCGCATGACTGGTGCATTGGTCTTATCCTCCCTCTTCACAAGAAAGGAGATCAGATGCTTTGTGATAACTACCGTGGTATAACACTCCTGAGCTCTGCCTACAAAGTACTTTCGAATGTGGCATTCCAAAGACTACTTCCCCATGCCCAGAGAGAGATTGGAATGTACCAGTGCATATTTATTAATGGTAGATCTTGTATTGATCAAATATTCTCCCTGAGAACTTTTATGGAAAGGACTAGAGAGTACAACATAACGACCCACCACCTTTTCGTGGATTTCAGCAATGCCTATTACAGTATCATCAGGGGAAAACTGTTTCAAAGTATGGAAGAAATGAATGTCCCCAGACAATTGATAAGCCTCGTGGAATTGCTGATGAGGGAGTCGAGAAGCCAGGTCAAGATCCAGAATGACTTGTCTGAAGAATTCAAGACAACTAGGGGTCTGAGACAAGGGGATGGACTCTCGTGCCTGTTATTTAATTTTGCTCTAGAAAAGGTCATAAGAGACGCAGGGTTGCAAGTCACTGGTACTATTCTGACTAAGTCCATCCAAATACTGGCCTATGCAGATGACATAGACATAGTGGGAAGAACAACGAGAGATCTACAACAAGCTTTTCTTGCATTGGAGAATGCTGGACGGCGTATAGGTCTTCAGGTAAACCAAGTAAAGACTAAGTATATGGTGGCTAACCCTTCAAGACAATCGGATCCCACCATCACGTTTGGTCCCTACACATTTGAAAGTGTCGACAGTTATGTCTACCTCGGTTCTTTGGTCAAAGCAGATGGCTCAACCAGCCCAGAAGTTCAAAGAAGAATATTGGCCGCTAATAGATGTTATTTTGGGATGGCGAAAATTTTACGAAGTCGTCTGATATCAAGAAGAGCCAAGGTCATGCTGTACAAAACAATCATCAGGCCTGTTTTGACTTATGGATCGGAAATCTGGCCTCTGTCCAGAGCAGATGCCAACAGTTTGCTGCTCTTCGAATGAAAAATATTAAAAAGAATGTTTGGAGCTGTAAGAGTTGGCGATCAATTTAGACTCAGACAAAATGCAGAGCTGTATCTTTTGTATCAGGAGCCTGACGTGGTGAAGCACACAAGAATAGCTAGATTGAGATGGGCTGGACATGTGGCCAGAATGGAGGACAACGCTATCTTAAAAAGACTTCTGTTTGGATTCGTTGATGGAAAAAGAAAACGTGGGCGTCCACGACTTAGATGGTCAGATGAAGTCGAGAGTGATGCAGGCAGCATCATTGGATCCAGAGCTTGGAAGACCTTGGCGCAGGACAGAGAAGAGTGGAGGCGACGCCTTGATGCGGCCAGGACCCGTGCTGGGTTGTAGAGCCAGTGATAATAATAATTATGATTGAAGTCAAATAATAAAATATATTACTTAAACAACATCGCTTCATTGCCTTCATTAGATTCACTATTAAAAAAAAATATATATACAACTTGTAAAGCATACAACATATATTTATTTAAAAAAGGACTTCAATGACCTACAAGTGTCTATATATCTATATCTATATATCTCAAATAAATGCTAAAAGTGTCATTTATACGTCAAGTAGAAGAAATAAATAATAAATTACAAACGATAGCACTCTGAAGCACGGAATACTGAAGCTGCTTGCTCGAAAGTAATGCAGTTTCAGATAACAGAACACACCAATAAAAATGCCATTTCTCCGTGTAAGTGAAATCTGAAAATAGAAAGACTATTGTGTAATTGGGTATTAATAATTGGTTTAAACATACGCAAAGAATAATTATACATTTATTCAAGCATTAACATAAAGACGCAATACATACGTGACAGACATAGGCACTGAAATGTACTGTAACGCTCAAGTTGCTACCAAAAGTGGAATGACTTCTGGTTAACCTTTAGAGGGAATAGCAAAGGATATTATACGTTTCATAACGGTATTATATAAAGAATTCTCCTAACTAATACAATAAAATAATATTCATGAAGAAAGGAAACGTCGCGGCCGCATAGCATTGCTTCACGCTTTGAATTCAGGCAAACCGGAAGTTGTGAAGGTGCAAGAATTTCCGGTCCTGGGTTAGTCAAAAGTCACGACTATCAAGAAAGCCATTGACTCCTGCCTTAGAGGAACCTTGAGGAATATTTCATTGGGTATTGGATCTAGTATCGTCCTTTGTAACTGTACAATAGATAACTTGTATTGTGTTGTTGTATCTGTATTGGATTATTGTATATAGTGTTCATGATTTTTTATATACTGATAATTAATATAATTCATAATAATAAATTTTAAATTAAAAAATTTATTGTTATTAAGTCTATGTATTAATGTTAATTTTTTTAAAAATTATTTTATTGAATTGTATAACTGTAATATATAAATCTAGTACAAGGGCTATATGAATAAATAAATAGATGACAGGACATGTAGAAGCACTACCCATTGGCAGCACTCTAAAAACATTGCTATAATAGAAGGTCCCGAGGCCATCTTCTCTTCAGACGCCTAGGAGGATTGATGGAATTGGATGCAAGGATGGAGACTAGTGGGTTTGGATGGGCCTGGAGTTTGTTATGGAATGATAGGTATCTGGAATAGGCTAAATCGATAACATATGGAACGTTAAGGTCATTATGGATGGTTTTATTTGTGACAAAATAAGCAGCGTTTAGAATTTTGCGAAGGATTTTGGATTGCAAGGATTTAATACGAGAGGAATTCGATGGTTTGGTGGAGCCCTATTTAAATAATTTAAAATTAATTTTCAATGATTAAATAAATTAATAATAGTCTACATTCATAATTTGCAGGATATATCCATAGAAATTAACCTTTCTTTCCCATATTGTGTCGGAGATTCTATCTGTTATTTTGAAAAGGGTCTAAATCTTTAATCTCCAACCTTTCAAGTAGGCCCTTATTGGTGATGAATAGAGTTTCTGCTGCATGGATGGCTTACGGCTTAAGCACCGCATCATTTTCAAATTTTTCGAGAAAAAAATATCAACTTTTTAATGATGGATTGAATTATCAAGTCAACTATTTATCATTCAAACATGGATAACTTTTCAGTTTATTTCTTTCTCAAAATCCCTACTTTTAATGGTCCTGCAGTAAAAAACATAATAACTTCTATTTAATATTTATGCAGTGTATAATAGAAAATATAGAATAATTCTAGGTAAAGTAAATGTCACAAAATTACTATTATTCATTTATTTTGAGTATGAGTTGAGTATAACTAAAACGGTCCCTGATTAATGATGTACAAAGCAAACGCCTCAAAGATCATATCATGTTTCGGTGAACTTCTGCCCTTATCTACGAACTAAATTTTATTTTTCTTGGACAATATTAGTTGACCATATATACACACAGGGCTGGATAGACAAGATACAAATATATTAAAATGTAATAAAATAAAAGTTAAAAAAAAATTAAATAATACTTTTATAATTTTTTCTATTCCAATTATTTCAACGTCAGTTTCTAATAAATAGTTTATTCCTATTTAAGGAATTATTTTTTTAGCTCCACCCTAACCATCTTCATGGCTGGATAGATAATAGACAAAATGGAAATAATTGTTAGAGAAAAATTATAAATAATAACATAAATAAAATAATTTTCATTTAAAAAAAGAAAACTATTGGAGTAAAGCAGACATAAAAGTAGAAATAATTTAAATTATAAAACTAAATATCACAGAATAATGTAAGTATTATTTAAATTTATATTTTATTTTATTTTAATATTTCTGTATCTTACCTATCCAGCCTTGAAAATACCGGCAATGCGAGTAGAAACGTATGTTCTTAACAAATAGTTTATCTCTATTTAAGATTATTTCTTTTACCTCCACCTTTCCACATTATTTCCTTAAATCTTATATTGTTTTATCACTTGGGAATATTGTGTTGCACCAAGCAACAATATTTAAGATAAAGGTAGGTACCCCAGCTTTGGAAGAGGATAGCCTTGGTTATCTTGCTGCTTTGCCCTTATCAATATGTACCTGGTTTTATTGTGGTCGGGGGACTTGTATACAGACCGACTTCTTTGTCCTTACAGCTGCGTACCATCCACGTGGCTTAGCTGAGGTGCTTTTTCATCGAAACACCATTTTTTTCAGGTGGACTGGAGGGAGGGTGTAGGGTTAAATGTAAAACCCTGATCTTTATCTTAATGAAAGTTTTTTTACCAACTTCATGTTTTACCCATATGGTTCATAAACCTTAATTATTTGTAATTCTTTCCTACGGTAAGGTCTACATGGTACTTGTGTACTTGATACTGATAACACCTACCTTCTTGTTCATATTAATAGAAAATTAAATATAATAATAAAATGATAATTCTTGATTCTTGTAGCTACGTTCTTCTTCCTAAGTATTTTCCCTACACTTTCGATAAAAAAAATCCATTTAATGGCCTTTTTCACACAATTTCATCTTTGAAATTATTTCGAACTTCTAGAAGCATTTCACAACTTCTTTTTTAAAGATGACTGATTATTCACAAAGTGTTATTCTGTTCATTTCAAATAAGCAATGGCAAAAGGAATAAGACAAAAATGTAAAATTAAATTTAATAAACAAAACAGAAATTTAAGTAGGCAATAAACCAAATTAACAAGACAAAAACACTAAAAACAGTACAGGAATTTAATGACGCACGCACAAATAATTCAAATGAGAGGAGTGAAAAAAAATCGTCATTTATAAAAATGTTGAAAATGTTCGGGGGGGGGGGGGGTAAATACATTTTACAAAAAATAAGTATAACTTATTTTATTTGAGCCAAAATTTCGGTCTATTTTGAACATCATCAGGGCTGAGAATAAATTAATTAAAGAATTATTTTAATTAAATGTTGATACTTGTCCAATTTAGGGGCGCCATTAGACTGGAGACACTGACTAGTCTAGGGACTGTCAAACAAGAATCAAAGCTCGGCGAGATCGGCTCCCTTCCGATTCCCGAACCCCTATAAACATTATTTTATATCCCTCAAATAAATAGTAATAACAATATAGGATTGTTTTATTAACAATAATAAAAAGAAATATTTAATGAAATATATTTGTATTACTTCATTAACTTTATTAATTATAGGTTTGTTTGATTCTTATCAACCGTATTTGTTCAAGCCATTTTCTCTGTATTTGGATTAGGCTTTTCGAAGCGTATAGGCCGGCATTATGTACTTTAGATAATATTGTTTATATTATAGCACCTTATTATGTTCACTTATTTTACACTAATGTTTTATATGCAATCGATGTATTTTGACGACAGCTGGCGATTGAAACCTATACGAAACTCGTAGCTTCTCATAGTCAAAAGTTATATGGAATGGAAATCTAGATACGCAGCAAAATGGCCTCAAAATGGTGGCGCTTACACATCCAGCGCACGCGATGATTTACAGTCCTCATTTATCGTAATGAATTATTTGATCCTTTAGCTATCCAGTGGTCTAATTGAATTTTGGATGGAGCAGCTGCAACTCCAAACTATACCCCCCGATTTTTTTATCATTTGTTTTTTTTTTTAATTGACTCCCACTATTGAAGCAATATTAAAGACTAATTCACGTCAAAAAAACAAAACATTGAATCAGTAAATTGTTTTCCATTGAATATTACTCTATTTAATTTACTAACCTGTCAAAATTGAAGTTGTCTCATTTCACTTACCTCGATTTACCTTATATATTTTAAAACTTATTTTTTTTAATTAAGAGGAAATTAGTTGACTGGAAGATCTAATGCATCCCCAGACTATCTATATCCCTGATATTTTTTTTAATTTCAGATAGCTGTATATATTGTTATAACCCTAAAAATTCAGCGTTTAATAGACAATCTTATAAGAATGCGTTAAATTTTAACAATCACTTAAATGGGGAAATTTGGTCATTTATCATTTTTACAACTCATAGAATTAAATTAAAGAACGGTTCTCAGTCTATTCAAAGCTAAATACCCGGTAATTTTTAAAAAGTTTATAAAAACGACAATTACTTCCACTAATAGAATGTCATGGGTATTTGGTGCTTATATAAAATTCCCAAGGGAGACTAAACTACAGGCGTGTCTTGTGAGTGACGATTAAGCCATATTTTGCAGTTTCATCTTATGCCATTTGCTTTGAAAGCCAATTATTTTACTTCAATTAAATATTGTATTACTCTTTCAATAATATATTTAAAAAATTGGGGAAGAAAATGGTCCTGCTAAAGGTCAAATAATCAATTTATCAAATAATTATAAACTATTTATTAGAAAACGACGCTTTAAACCAAATTGCAGGTTTTTATCAGGGCTGGATATACAAGATACAAATTTACTAAAAATAAATAATTGGAAACAGGAAAAAATATAAAGAATAACATAAAGAAAATAATATATAAAAAAATGAAACTATTAGAGTAAACAAGATATACAAGTAGGAATAACTTAAATTATGAAATAAATTAAAAGTATAATTTAAAACTGTTATTTTTTTTCACGAAACGGCCTTTTAAGACCACGCGAATATCACTGATTTTCTTTTCTCCCAGTATTTTCTCGTCATTTCTTCGTGCCTTTCTTCTGACCACGCCGCACCTTTCCGTTTTTTCTTTATTTTCCAAAAGAACTTTAATTTCTTTCCGTATTGTTCTCTATCTAAGCAGAGCTTTGTCTATTCTTTTTAATTTTTGTGCTTCCTCTCTCATTTTTATTTGCTTTTATAATTTGAATTGAAGACTGAAAAGACAAGAAACAGCTCGACATTTCCGCCTACTTCAACATTTACTGGACAAACGTTGAAAGCTCCCAATTAATTAAAAAAGACACATTTACATGACAGTTATCAGACCTATTTGGACATACGGAGTTGAGCTTTGGGTCTCTACTAAACCATCCAATTCATCTCGTATCCAATCCTTACAATCCAAAATCCTTCGTAAAATCCTCAATGCTCCTTATTATGTCACACACAAACTCATCCATCATGTTCTTAATATCCCATATAATGCTGATTTGGCCCAAACTAGATACCTATCCTTCCATGAAAAGCTCCATACACACTTGAATCCGCCAGTCTCTCAACTTGCTTCCCATAATATTCCTGATAACCCTCCAAGGCGTCTGAAAAGAAGATGGCCTCGAGACCTTCTACTATAGAACTTTATTGGAGTGCTATCAATGGATAGTTTCTCCACAAGTGTTTTTTTTTCATGTCCTTCGTTCGTACAGTAGATTTACTTAATGTAATATAATTACAGTTGTATATATCAATAAAATAAAAAAATTTAAATTATTCCTACTTTTATAAATGGTTTACTCTAATAGTATTGCTCTGATAAGGAAATTAAAGAGAAAAAAGGCTGTATTAGTGCTACTCATGAAGGGTCTTGGGTTCAGTAGACGGTAGAAACTATACTGCAGGGACAATGGTTGTGCAGAAAGGTGATTTGTCCTCACTCAACCTCCACGTTTCCCCACAATTAAGGTAACCGACTTTATAGAGACTGGGTGTGCCTCAGGAGGATCTGCATATACCACATGCATGGCTGTTAATAGATTAAATAATTATTTGTTAGGGCAGAATTTAATCCTCAGCGTAGCAACTCATCGCTCTACCACTAAGCTACCCCGATCCTTTTTCTTGTTTTGAATAAAGTACCAAATTTTAATTTGATCAAAACTAGACTTAAACAGGACATTTATACTTACTATTATTTTTTTGGACGATTTCACGCATTACATAGTTCGTTGTAATAATAACTACGAGTCTAATTCCATTATACATTATAAGCTCACTTAGTCAATTGTATTCAAATACAAAACTCGACCAGTTTTGTTATCAGTTAAGTATTTTTTTATAAAGATATAATCGATTGACTAAATAATTGTAAACACAATTTTTTTATCGTGACGTAACACGGCGATGCAATATTTTACATAATAATTGTTTCACGACATAACGCCATTTACACTTGTCATATCCAAAGACAATAATAATGAGGTTAAATCAATCGGAAAATGGAACTTGTGTAACGTTTAGACGAAATACGATACTATTTGATCTTGGATGATTAGACCGGTTGTAGCTCGTTTAAATTATACAACATCGTTAAATAACTAAATATGCAGAGCTGTTCGCACTGAAATTTCTCAATGGCGTTAGGTAAATGATTTTTGTAAATAAAAAGAATTACGTAAACGGAAAATAGGAGATGTCGGAATCATTTTATCGCCTTGTATATACTCAATTTCTTAGAAATTATTTTAAATATTGGCAGGCGACCCTGGTGGCTCAAATGGTTAGGGCGCAGTCACGGAGAGACAGGCGAACGAATGCCGCCCGGGGGCATATTCTTTTTTCATTGAAATAAATATGTTTAAAAATCAAAACAGTTGACAAATAATGTATTTTTCATTGCCTTACAATAATATCTGACAACAGATCAGCAGTCAAATAGGTATTTTGTCATAAAAAATTATATCCTAATGAATCCTGGTATATATATTTAGTTCTAAAAAAACGCCCGGAAATACGCAGTATTTTCCTTATATACTTGTTTCCGGTTATTCTAAGTTATCTTCATTATATTGCGTAGATGCGTAGAGAGATTCCTATGAATTTCCAAGTTATCCGCGTCCAGTCTCTTCGATATATTAAATCTCTAAAAGAAAAATAAGCAGCTGAAGATATAAACCCAAGTTAAGTGGATGGGTGTTAAGATCTTAAGAGCAAAAGGTAAAAACAATCAATATGTATTTTTACTTATTTTCTAATTTTATGTCCTATGTTTCGAGCCAATACGCCTTTTCCTCTTGGATCATATCTAAATATTAACAATAAAAAATACGGCACTATTTTAAATTAATGTATACTTTAAATTTTGTGGGCGGTAGCTCAGTTTTTAGAGCACCGTGTTTTTGTGCTGAAGGTTCCAGGCCAATTCTTCCTTTGGTAGATGGTTGAGTCTTTAATCTCTTAACAGCCATAAACGGAACCATTGTCCTAAAAACAGTACAGATACCATGACCTGTTTTTTAATATATATTTTAAATTAACGACTAAATTGATATTACTTACTTTAAACATATACATTTATTTTCATATTTATTAATCGTTTTAAGTATCTTTTCTTTAAATTCATATTCATCTATATAAACAATATATTTTGTTATTTTTCTCAGTCAAACATTAAAATTTTACAGGAAAAAATATCTGCATTTTATTATTGCTCTCACATAAACATCTATCATATTTTACCATCTAATCCATAAATCTATATTAATTTTTTTAATTAATTTATTGAAATTTACCGCAGTATTATAATAATACAAGTAATTATAATGAATGATACGCAATTATAATGGTATGAGATAAAGGCAAGTAGAGAAACTACCCACAGATAGTACTGAAATAAGAAATTATTTGCATATAGAAGGTCATGAGGCCATCTTCATTTCAGACGTCTCATTATTTCAGAGCATTATTTTGAATCAAAGAGACAGCCATAAATAATAAAGCCATGTTTGAAACTAATGTTTGAGTGGGAATAAAGTTTGTCATGAAAGAGCTGATATAGGGATCCGGCAAAATGAGCAAAAAATGTTAATTAAGGTCATTATGTATTATTCGCAACAATTGTATTGTATTGCATTATTCGAAACAAAACAAGGAACATTAACAATTTTACGAAAAATTTTGTTTTGTAAGGATTGGATAGATGAGGAATTCAATGGCTCAATGGAAACCAAACTCAACTCCCAAAAGTCCAACTTATATATATATATCAATATTAAATGATTATTTGCAATCGATTCTGATTAATTCAATTTACTTGTTTGTATTTTAACGTAATTATTATATTTATATTTATTTTGATTATTGTAATTACTAATGTTTCTGGGATCTATTTTGAAGTTAACTGATTTTTGTGTTGTAATTTATATAGCCTATCTGTTGTGTATTAAATAATATATATAAAATAAATATTTTAGTTTTTTTTTCCCTTGTATTATGCTACACAATTCAGTGAGGAAAATGAAATAGCAGTGGAGTCGAGGGATGTTGAAATGTAAGGTTTGCTACAGACCACATATGTTCTCCATAGCTTTCAGACCTGTCGAGGCATTTTTTTTTTCTTTAAGAAGGAGGGAGTTACCGAAAGAAGCCCTCCTTCCTTTTAAGTTGTGACTATTTAAAAGATTTAAATTTAAATTTCATAGTTTAAAATTTATTTGTATCAGTAGGTATTATTTTCGTAATCACAAAAAAAAATATTTAAAAAAAATAATAATAGAAATTGAACTTAGGGAACAATCTTGGTTAGGTACCGCCACTAATCATTGTTAATGGGAGATACAGAAGAGAATTGTTAAATCTCATTAAAAAAAATATCGGGATAAAATCGATAATCAATTGACCATTAAAAACCAATTAAAAAGTATTCAAAAGTAAATATCAACATTTCAAAATCAAAAAGTTCATATAAAAGAACTGCTATATGAAATAAATAAAAATAAATTTAACAAAAAAAAATTACAATTTAATGAATGGTGAATGAGACCTACCTAAATTATTTTTACATTTTATTTACTTTATTAGTTCTCTTATTACTTAAATTTTTATATTGATAGTTTCTATCGTCTCTGAAGCCATTATAAAAATGCTGCAATTTTTTCTATATATTCGAAAAATATTTCAATGTCACCACATACTCATATATATATATTTATATGTGTATTCCTTTTTTATGATCTATGTTCTTGTTTCATGGTGTGAAGTAGGTTCGGAAAGATGTGGAGTGCCTATCTGCAAACCCGTAAAGTAGAACCGCTTGTCCCTTCGAGATTAAAATTGTGTAGGGCTAAAAGCAAGTGCATCGCCTAGGGATCGCGGTTATCTAATCGGGAAGGGCAGAACGGATGCGGCACGTTTATTCGAGATAAGAGGGTACCAAGTACTTCTCCAGGTACCAGCTCAGGAGGTCGCTCGCTACTAGACCTATCCTATTACCACGTGGTTGTTTTCACTTTGTTATATGTAACACTTAACAATGCAAAATTCAGAATTAACGATATGGTTTAAAGTTTAATAGCGACGAATGTATCAGTTCCAAATAGTGAAATCTGAACAATTCAAAAGATAAAAAAATAAATATTATAAATGTATTATAATTTTATGAAAGTACTTTGGTCCTAAATCTTATGATTTTTCTTGGACTATCTTAATTATAAGTTAAATAATAATAAATAATAGTTTAAAAAATTAAAAACACGCTTTAATAGGTAACGAATAAAGTAGAAAGTAATTTAAAAATGGAAAATAATTTTAAATTCCTTTTTATCCCCTTATACACAAACTTCTTTATTACTTATAATTTATTTTATATATTTTATCCCCATATCCCCGTGTTCTTGCAATTTGCGATGTATACAAGGGGAAGAATGTTCATTGAACATTACTTTAATTAGGTTCTTGTTGACTTACGTCATTACGTTATTTATAATTTATTTTATTTTTTTTATTAATTGTTATAAATTTTAAATATTTTTATTTTGAAGAGAAAAGATATGTCCAGGGCCGGGATTAGAACCCGGGTCATATCTTTTCTCTTCAAAATAAAAATATTTAAAAATTCTATATTACTTATTAGTTTATTTATATTACTTGTAATAATTGCGGTTTAAGCATGAAAATGCTCCCCATTAAATAAAAAAAAATTAACAAAACTAAAATTTGTTTTTTTTTATTTGCTATCTATTGGTTTATGTCCTGGTGATTCCTGGGTTGGCGAAACTTTAACTAGTTATTTTTCCCTTGTATTTTAGAGACTCAAGGTGTTTTAAAATTTTATTTATTTTAAATTTCATTCTAATAAATATAATATATGTGAGGAAAAAAAATGGTCCGGGTTGAGGTAAAAAAATGTCTCTTAAGTAGGGAGAGCTGTTTATTGCTGTTTATTATTTAAACAGTTCTCCCTACTTAAGGGACTTTTTTTTACCTCCACCCGGACCATTTTCTACCTCATATATATACCCATATATATATATATATATATATATACACACAAACACACACACACACACACACACACACACATATATATATATATATATATATATATATATATATATATAATTACTATATATAATAATTACGCCGTTCGGGCTACTTCAACACTTACTAGACAAACACTCACAATTAATTACAAAATAATTAATTGTCTTACATACATGAATATTATAAGGCTATTTGGACTTATGGAATAGTGCTTTCGGGAAAATCCTCAATGTTTCTTACTTTGCTACGAATAAAGTCATCCGTAATGACCTCAATGTCCCATTTGTGGCTGATTTTCCGATGTTTCTCCACTTGCCTTTATCCATGCCATTATATTTACTAGTTGTATTGTTACTAAACATTTGTTAATTTAAATTTTTTTATAGTTAATAATTAAATAATTTATCAAGCATTTCGCGATAGGCTTATCGACTATTGGACGACCCCTTCCCATCGCACTGAGGGAATCCATTCCCACATTATCAGCGCTCCTACATTTCCGCGTGGTAATCATTTCCTCCAGTGCTATCAATTGGTCAAGGGGGCATAGATAGAAATAACCGCAGTTTGTCACACCCTGGCTTCCAAGGTAGGTCATGACATACAATGTATATAATAAAATAACAAGATAAAAATAAAATGTAGGACGGTTGAGATGTCCTATATCATCTTGGACCATATACCTCTCAACATGCCCTGGATTCAGTGTACCATCAGATACCTAAGTGATTAACATAAACTTATTGAAGCATATTCAAATAGGAGATCAGAGGAAGAAAAGATAATAGGCAGAAAAAAAGTCGGGGAACAAGCACTGATAATTGATCCAAAATCCCCAAATTTATAATTATCGCCTACTATATAAGGACCCATCTGGACAAAAGTCTCACTTGGAATCCTCATACAAGACTGAAAAGACAAGAAACTGCTCGACGTTTTCGCCTACTTCAACATTTACTGGACAAACGTTCAAAGCTCCCAATTAATTACAAAAGACTCATTTACATGACAGTTACCAGACCTATTTGGACATACGGAGTTGAGCTTTGGGGCTCTACTAAACCATCCAATTCATCTCGTATCCAATCCTTACAATCCAAAATCCTTCGTAAAATCCTCAATGCTCCTTATTATGTCACAAACAAACTCATCCATCATGATCTTAATATCCCATATGTTGCTGATTTGGCCAAACTAGATACCTATCCTTCCATGAAAAGCTCCATACACACTTGAATCCGCTAGTCTCTCAACTTGCTTCCCATAATATTCCTGATAACCCTCCGAGGCGTCTGAAAAGAAGATGGCCTCGAGACCTTCTACTATAGAACTTTATTGGAGTGCTATCAATGGATAGTTTCTCCACAAATGTTTCTTTTTTTTCATGTCCTTTGTTCATACAGCAGATTTACTTGATGTGCAGTTGTAAATATCAATAAATTATTCTATTAAAAAAAAAAAATCACCTACTATACTATTATTATAAAACGAACTAATATCTAACAGAAGTTATTGAATTTATTTCTCATCCAATATATCCCGTACGTCAAAGAAATAATAGAAAATAGGAGACGGTAGACTTCAGTAGCAACAAGCCATTGTCAGATTCCGTAAAAAAAAAATATTTAGAACCCAAAAAGCAAAGCTTCAAGTCTCTGAAGTACTGGGAAAAACCGAAAAACAACGTTTTGCCAATTCTGGCATCTTCGGGACATACAACAAAAGAAAAATCACAAGTGCATTACATCTCACACCAACAGCCAAATGGACACAACAAATGAAGATAGGAACCTCAGACCAAGACGTCCAAAAAACCACTAAGACAAGAAAGATAACACACGACCAGATGGGAATATTAATTATTAAAAGAGGAAAAATAAAAACCAATCAATAATAAAAATATATACATATGCAAAATCTTGGGTGTAGTAGGTTGTCACGTTAATGACTCAACCGCAGGTGGCGCCAATCCTGCAGTTGGATAGTAATTGAAACTGTTCTGTTGAAACTATTATTGCTTAAATATGTGAATCGTTTTTAAAACAGCGTTAAAAAACAAATAAAAACCATACTTATAAGAAAACGTTTTTTTTATTTTTGCATCCTCAATCTAGCAATTTAATTTGAATTAGAATAAAAAAATAGTAAACATTTTTTATTAACGATTAAAGGACAAGGAAATGAACTTTAAACAATGAAGGAAACGGAAGAAGTTTATTTTGTTTTGAACAGTATAATGTTAGCTGAGAAAGATTATTCTGTCAACAGCCGAATCGACCTTATGGTATCTGAGATCGAACTCACGGAGCTGCTATAATGTTTAATCGGCCTTGGGATGGAACGTAATCTGGGCCAAATCGCTTCCGTGTAC
Organism: Arma custos; assembly: GCA_037127475.1. Lineage (NCBI taxonomy): Eukaryota > Metazoa > Arthropoda > Insecta > Hemiptera > Pentatomidae > Arma > Arma custos. The sequence continues at coordinate 34,270,497 of CM073761.1, read as the reverse complement.
AACCGTTGTACTAGAAATGGTTCGGTCCCACGTGCTGAACCGAATACCCTTCATGAGTTTTTGTTGTTGTACAGTATTTTAGTTTATCTAATTAGTATTAATAATTTCCAAGCATGGTTCGGTCCCCAGGCAAGTAACCATAGGGCGAATGTACAAGATATTTGGGAATTTACGTCCAAATAGTTATTCGTTTTCCTAAGATCTGGTTCATTATTAGACTCTGATAATGGCGTTTCCATAAACTTCAATGCTCTCCTTCCTCCCATCCTCCGATTTGATCCTGCGCGCGCAACAATAACAATCGCAATACCAATTTTTGTACTGCGATAACCAAACTGTATCTAATTATTTAGTTTTGAGTAGTAACTGAAAAAATAGCCTAATTGCTGTTGCGTCTTGCGGTGGTCAGTGGAGTGTCGTAGAATTATCTGCAAAGGTGTCGGTGATTGGTGACGCTGTTACCATGTTGCCGTAATCTTTGGTTAGGTCTCCCATCTATAATGAGCTGCTCTATAACCTCAGTTATCCAACACAATTTCTAAAATTATAGCAAGAAAAAAATAAATAAAAATAGAGCGCGATGAAACAGTGACTGCCGTGTAGTGAATAATATCAGAACCAATTCGTTTGATTCAGACGTCCCAAGTTAGAAATTGAATTACATATTTTCTACTTCGCTTCAGTACCTCAAATGATTTTTGTTTATCCAATTATAAGATTTATTCTTGATTCTAAAATTAAAATTTAGACTGCTGAACTATATTTTTAATGAACACACGAAACTGAAAATCTATTTCCTTAGACACCGTTCATATTCTTTCAATAATAAAATCGGACATCTCAAGGTTTTCCTTCGTCTTTAGAGTTTTCATTATCTCGTCATGAATAATAAAGTATAACCTGAAAAAAACCTGTAACTAAAACCCGTGAACGAGTCTTGGGTTCAGTACATGGTAGAGACTGTACTGTTTCATGAACAATTCTGCAAGGAGGTGACTTGTCCTAGGTTAGGCTCAATCGCCAGGTTTTTCCCCTAATTTTGGGTACCCTATTTTTATAATATTTTATAGAGGATGTGTGAGCCCCAGGAGGGTCCTAGATCCCATATAATCCATCTCCCGCCGCAAACAGACTAAATAAAATTAACTAACTGCCTGCAGCGGGATTTGAACGAGGAGTTCCGGCATGGCTACTCAGTGCTCTACCACTGAGCCATTCCGCTCCCAATAGAGTATAATTATAATATAAAATGGATACACACAGTAGCGGATCCAGGATTTTTTTCTGTGGGGGGGGGCACAACGGGCAGACGGGCAAAAAATCATCAATAACCTAGAAATAAACTTGTAGTATTTATAGAAAGGCTTATTAAAATATCTAAACAATAGTTTCACTCATGTTATTTCTGTTATTTCATCATCACATGAATTGCCTATAAGTATGTACTGTAATGGATTCTCCACGGTACACAAAAACCATCTGGGGGGGCACGTGCCCCCGTGCTCCCTTCCCCCTGTATCCGCCTATGGATACACACATACACATAAATATATATTACTCTTTCAAACAACTGAATAAATGTTTCTCAACCGCACTATATATATATATATATATATATATATATATATATATATATATATATATAACAGTATATACATGTGTATTTAACTTTGTATTCTTAATAATATTCATGTCTATAAAAAATATTCAAAATAAAAATAATTAAAAAATTTTATTATTAAATTTATTTATTGAAACTTATAATTTATAATTTAACAGCAAGGGATACTAAAATAGGCATATAAATTTAACGCTGCAGATTTATTTATCTCCTTATAAATAATATATTATATTTTTTTTACTACTAACTTATTTTATGTTTCTACATCCCTATAAATTTTAATCTCTTAGTTCGGTTTTTATTGATTCAACGCAATAAAAGTAAAAGTTTAGTAAAATAGATACTTTTATAAACCATGTATAAAAAAAATATTCATAATAAAAGATAATTATAGAATACTATAATTTTTTTAATGACATTTATGAAATAGTTATTCATTAATTTGATATTGAGATAGAATCATTAAATTGAATAGAATAATACGTTCAAAGGGTGAAAAAAAGTGTCAAACCTTCATAATCAATTTTTTTTAAAATCAATTATTATCTATATCATCACATTCTGATGATACAATTAAAATTTTGAGGACAAATATTTTATTATTAGGTTATTTTATAGTTTATTTTCGAATATACGAATTGATTTTCATTTTTTTTTTTTTATATTCCGTTTTATAGTAATGTAGTTCTGTTAGTTATTACATTATATGAAAAAAAACTATTATAGATTTATGTATAACCTTTCTTGCAAATAAGCTGATAATGTACAGTTAGGGGTGTCTCTTGCATGATACGAAACCCACACTTTTACCTTTTTGTTAAAGTTTAAAATTCATTATTTAAAATAAAACATCTAAGGCTAGGATAAAATATTCTTTCTAATTAGGTTAATTAAAGATAGAATAATCCAGCGACTACCTATTAATGGGACGACAAGTACTGAATAATTCAAATTATAGAACCGTTATAATTAATAGAAAAGGCAGTGCAATATTTCGTAAGAAAATTTATTTCTAAGATAGATAACACTTTCATTACTATAATCATATATGTAATATGTATGCTTATATATATATATATATATATATATATATATATATATATATATATATATATATATATATATATATTATAGTGTTTATAATATCTAAATATGTTTTAATTATTTATTATTTCGATTCAATAGCAATGTTTTTCTTTCCTTTTATTTTATTGAATAATTTATTATTTAAACATTATGGTAATAACATATTTTAAATAATATGTTTTTAATAATTCTGGATGGAAGGGATAATATACTGATCCAATACAAGTGCTACTAAATCACAGAGGTTAACGCCTTGCACGGATTAATGTGCTTTGAACTTAAACCACTTGAAGTGTACTGTATTATCCCTAAATAATTCGATAGTATAAATCGGATTGTTTCAATAATGCGAATATGATTACTTCCATATTCTATTATTTTTTTATTCCTTTCGGTACACTGAGATCTTCTATTAAATCAGGGGTAACTCAATATCCTGCTATTTTATTCGCTTATAGAACCTTTTGCTCTTTAGAAAAAAAAAAGATTAAACCCACTTGTCCTTTGAAACACTGCGGTGTACTTTAGTTTTATATGATACTATAAAACTATATATATATTATCTTAAAACTTTAATAATTTAATTTGCAAAAAAATAATTACATCACCTTTAAGTACCCCATACTCTTCAATCCCATATCACTGACCTTGAAAATTGGAGTCAAAACTGGAGGATTAAAATAAATTCTCAAAAATCGCATCATTTCAATTTGACCTTACGTCGTAAACCAATGACTTCCTGCCCTTCAGTATCCTTTAATAATATCCCACTGGCGCCTGTGAACCAGATCCGATACTTAGGGTTGCACCTCGACAAACGATTAACCTGGAATCCTCATAATAGACTGAAACAGCTCGCCGTTTCAGGATACTTCAACATTTACTAGACAAACGCTCTAAGCTTCCAGTTAATTACAAAAGACTCATATACATGACAATCATTAGACCCATCTGGTCTTACGGAATAGAGCTTTGTGGCTCCACTAAGCCACCGAATTCCTCTCGTATTCAATCCGAAATCCTTCGTAAAATCCTCAATGCTCCTTATTCTTTTACGAACAAAGTAATCCATAATGACCTTTATGTCCCGTTTATTGCTGATTTGGCCCGAATCCCGATATCAATATTTTAAAGACAAAATTCATTTCCACTCAAACCCACTAGTTTCAAACCTCGCAACCTCTTCAATTCCTGATAATCCTCCGAGGCGTCTGAAAAGAAGATGGCCTCGTGACCTTCTAAGCTGAACTTCTTGTTTGAGTACTACCACTGGGTAGTTTCTCTACTTGTCTGTGTCTCTGGACATGATTTATCTTTCATTATATTTACTGATGTATTCTGTATACAGTTGTAAATTCCAATAAATATATTTTTTTTTTAAATCTACGTGATGCTTTGGCGGCTATAAAACTACAGGAAAAAATATTTTTAAAATCCCTGTACTATATAAATGGTTCATTATTGGGTCGTTTCATATAAAATATTTTTGTTATAACTATTTCTATAATTCAATGTGGAATTGGTAAACTTCTATCTATTACCATGTTTATGCTTACATGTTATAATGATAATAAGGCATAGCGAAACCAAACTTCAAACTTCTGTCCATTCGCATCACCCATAACGCAGTCTTCCCACCTACGCCTCGGTCTGCCCCTCAGACACTTTCCAGTCCATATTATAATGAGGTGTTATTTATTAATCTTCTCTTTTTTGATAATATCTAATATCACTACAATTGAAAGAACCTGGTTTAGTATGCCATCAAATAAAAGAGCAATAAGACTCGGTTTTTTAAAACAAATTTTATGAGTTTTAAACTTGGACCCTCGACAGCCCAAGGGATAAGAAACATGACCACCGCGTTCGAGATAAGTATGTTGTAACCAATGGACAATTCAATGGCGAATTGTTTTAAAAATTGTCCGATCAAAAAAATGCTCTGATAAGGAAATTAAAGAGAAAAAAGGCTGTATTAGTGCTACTCATGAAGGGTCTTGGGTTCAGTAGACGGTAGAAACTATACTGCAGGGACAATGGTTGTGCAGAAAGGTGATTTGTCCTCACTCAACCTCCACGTTTCCCCACAATTAAGGTAACCGACTTTATAGAGACTGGGTGTGCCTCAGGAGGATCTGCATATACCACATGCATGGCTGTTAATAGATTAAATAATTATTTGTTAGGGCAGAATTTAATCCTCAGCGTAGCAACTCATCGCTCTACCACTAAGCTACCCCGATCCTTTTTCTTGTTTTGAATAAAGTACCAAATTTTAATTTGATCAAAACTAGACTTAAACAGGACATTTATACTTACTATTATTTTTTTGGACGATTTCACGCATTACATAGTTCGTTGTAATAATAACTACGAGTCTAATTCCATTATACATTATAAGCTCACTTAGTCAATTGTATTCAAATACAAAACTCGACCAGTTTTGTTATCAGTTAAGTATTTTTTTATAAAGATATAATCGATTGACTAAATAATTGTAAACACAATTTTTTTATCGTGACGTAACACGGCGATGCAATATTTTACATAATAATTGTTTCACGACATAACGCCATTTACACTTGTCATATCCAAAGACAATAATAATGAGGTTAAATCAATCGGAAAATGGAACTTGTGTAACGTTTAGACGAAATACGATACTATTTGATCTTGGATGATTAGACCGGTTGTAGCTCGTTTAAATTATACAACATCGTTAAATAACTAAATATGCAGAGCTGTTCGCACTGAAATTTCTCAATGGCGTTAGGTAAATGATTTTTGTAAATAAAAAGAATTACGTAAACGGAAAATAGGAGATGTCGGAATCATTTTATCGCCTTGTATATACTCAATTTCTTAGAAATTATTTTAAATATTGGCAGGCGACCCTGGTGGCTCAAATGGTTAGGGCGCAGTCACGGAGAGACAGGCGAACGAATGCCGCCCGGGGGCATATTCTTTTTTCATTGAAATAAATATGTTTAAAAATCAAAACAGTTGACAAATAATGTATTTTTCATTGCCTTACAATAATATCTGACAACAGATCAGCAGTCAAATAGGTATTTTGTCATAAAAAATTATATCCTAATGAATCCTGGTATATATATTTAGTTCTAAAAAAACGCCCGGAAATACGCAGTATTTTCCTTATATACTTGTTTCCGGTTATTCTAAGTTATCTTCATTATATTGCGTAGATGCGTAGAGAGATTCCTATGAATTTCCAAGTTATCCGCGTCCAGTCTCTTCGATATATTAAATCTCTAAAAGAAAAATAAGCAGCTGAAGATATAAACCCAAGTTAAGTGGATGGGTGTTAAGATCTTAAGAGCAAAAGGTAAAAACAATCAATATGTATTTTTACTTATTTTCTAATTTTATGTCCTATGTTTCGAGCCAATACGCCTTTTCCTCTTGGATCATATCTAAATATTAACAATAAAAAATACGGCACTATTTTAAATTAATGTATACTTTAAATTTTGTGGGCGGTAGCTCAGTTTTTAGAGCACCGTGTTTTTGTGCTGAAGGTTCCAGGCCAATTCTTCCTTTGGTAGATGGTTGAGTCTTTAATCTCTTAACAGCCATAAACGGAACCATTGTCCTAAAAACAGTACAGATACCATGACCTGTTTTTTAATATATATTTTAAATTAACGACTAAATTGATATTACTTACTTTAAACATATACATTTATTTTCATATTTATTAATCGTTTTAAGTATCTTTTCTTTAAATTCATATTCATCTATATAAACAATATATTTTGTTATTTTTCTCAGTCAAACATTAAAATTTTACAGGAAAAAATATCTGCATTTTATTATTGCTCTCACATAAACATCTATCATATTTTACCATCTAATCCATAAATCTATATTAATTTTTTTAATTAATTTATTGAAATTTACCGCAGTATTATAATAATACAAGTAATTATAATGAATGATACGCAATTATAATGGTATGAGATAAAGGCAAGTAGAGAAACTACCCACAGATAGTACTGAAATAAGAAATTATTTGCATATAGAAGGTCATGAGGCCATCTTCATTTCAGACGTCTCATTATTTCAGAGCATTATTTTGAATCAAAGAGACAGCCATAAATAATAAAGCCATGTTTGAAACTAATGTTTGAGTGGGAATAAAGTTTGTCATGAAAGAGCTGATATAGGGATCCGGCAAAATGAGCAAAAAATGTTAATTAAGGTCATTATGTATTATTCGCAACAATTGTATTGTATTGCATTATTCGAAACAAAACAAGGAACATTAACAATTTTACGAAAAATTTTGTTTTGTAAGGATTGGATAGATGAGGAATTCAATGGCTCAATGGAAACCAAACTCAACTCCCAAAAGTCCAACTTATATATATATATCAATATTAAATGATTATTTGCAATCGATTCTGATTAATTCAATTTACTTGTTTGTATTTTAACGTAATTATTATATTTATATTTATTTTGATTATTGTAATTACTAATGTTTCTGGGATCTATTTTGAAGTTAACTGATTTTTGTGTTGTAATTTATATAGCCTATCTGTTGTGTATTAAATAATATATATAAAATAAATATTTTAGTTTTTTTTTCCCTTGTATTATGCTACACAATTCAGTGAGGAAAATGAAATAGCAGTGGAGTCGAGGGATGTTGAAATGTAAGGTTTGCTACAGACCACATATGTTCTCCATAGCTTTCAGACCTGTCGAGGCATTTTTTTTTTCTTTAAGAAGGAGGGAGTTACCGAAAGAAGCCCTCCTTCCTTTTAAGTTGTGACTATTTAAAAGATTTAAATTTAAATTTCATAGTTTAAAATTTATTTGTATCAGTAGGTATTATTTTCGTAATCACAAAAAAAAATATTTAAAAAAAATAATAATAGAAATTGAACTTAGGGAACAATCTTGGTTAGGTACCGCCACTAATCATTGTTAATGGGAGATACAGAAGAGAATTGTTAAATCTCATTAAAAAAAATATCGGGATAAAATCGATAATCAATTGACCATTAAAAACCAATTAAAAAGTATTCAAAAGTAAATATCAACATTTCAAAATCAAAAAGTTCATATAAAAGAACTGCTATATGAAATAAATAAAAATAAATTTAACAAAAAAAAATTACAATTTAATGAATGGTGAATGAGACCTACCTAAATTATTTTTACATTTTATTTACTTTATTAGTTCTCTTATTACTTAAATTTTTATATTGATAGTTTCTATCGTCTCTGAAGCCATTATAAAAATGCTGCAATTTTTTCTATATATTCGAAAAATATTTCAATGTCACCACATACTCATATATATATATTTATATGTGTATTCCTTTTTTATGATCTATGTTCTTGTTTCATGGTGTGAAGTAGGTTCGGAAAGATGTGGAGTGCCTATCTGCAAACCCGTAAAGTAGAACCGCTTGTCCCTTCGAGATTAAAATTGTGTAGGGCTAAAAGCAAGTGCATCGCCTAGGGATCGCGGTTATCTAATCGGGAAGGGCAGAACGGATGCGGCACGTTTATTCGAGATAAGAGGGTACCAAGTACTTCTCCAGGTACCAGCTCAGGAGGTCGCTCGCTACTAGACCTATCCTATTACCACGTGGTTGTTTTCACTTTGTTATATGTAACACTTAACAATGCAAAATTCAGAATTAACGATATGGTTTAAAGTTTAATAGCGACGAATGTATCAGTTCCAAATAGTGAAATCTGAACAATTCAAAAGATAAAAAAATAAATATTATAAATGTATTATAATTTTATGAAAGTACTTTGGTCCTAAATCTTATGATTTTTCTTGGACTATCTTAATTATAAGTTAAATAATAATAAATAATAGTTTAAAAAATTAAAAACACGCTTTAATAGGTAACGAATAAAGTAGAAAGTAATTTAAAAATGGAAAATAATTTTAAATTCCTTTTTATCCCCTTATACACAAACTTCTTTATTACTTATAATTTATTTTATATATTTTATCCCCATATCCCCGTGTTCTTGCAATTTGCGATGTATACAAGGGGAAGAATGTTCATTGAACATTACTTTAATTAGGTTCTTGTTGACTTACGTCATTACGTTATTTATAATTTATTTTATTTTTTTTATTAATTGTTATAAATTTTAAATATTTTTATTTTGAAGAGAAAAGATATGTCCAGGGCCGGGATTAGAACCCGGGTCATATCTTTTCTCTTCAAAATAAAAATATTTAAAAATTCTATATTACTTATTAGTTTATTTATATTACTTGTAATAATTGCGGTTTAAGCATGAAAATGCTCCCCATTAAATAAAAAAAAATTAACAAAACTAAAATTTGTTTTTTTTTATTTGCTATCTATTGGTTTATGTCCTGGTGATTCCTGGGTTGGCGAAACTTTAACTAGTTATTTTTCCCTTGTATTTTAGAGACTCAAGGTGTTTTAAAATTTTATTTATTTTAAATTTCATTCTAATAAATATAATATATGTGAGGAAAAAAAATGGTCCGGGTTGAGGTAAAAAAATGTCTCTTAAGTAGGGAGAGCTGTTTATTGCTGTTTATTATTTAAACAGTTCTCCCTACTTAAGGGACTTTTTTTTACCTCCACCCGGACCATTTTCTACCTCATATATATACCCATATATATATATATATATATATATACACACAAACACACACACACACACACACACACACACATATATATATATATATATATATATATATATATATAATTACTATATATAATAATTACGCCGTTCGGGCTACTTCAACACTTACTAGACAAACACTCACAATTAATTACAAAATAATTAATTGTCTTACATACATGAATATTATAAGGCTATTTGGACTTATGGAATAGTGCTTTCGGGAAAATCCTCAATGTTTCTTACTTTGCTACGAATAAAGTCATCCGTAATGACCTCAATGTCCCATTTGTGGCTGATTTTCCGATGTTTCTCCACTTGCCTTTATCCATGCCATTATATTTACTAGTTGTATTGTTACTAAACATTTGTTAATTTAAATTTTTTTATAGTTAATAATTAAATAATTTATCAAGCATTTCGCGATAGGCTTATCGACTATTGGACGACCCCTTCCCATCGCACTGAGGGAATCCATTCCCACATTATCAGCGCTCCTACATTTCCGCGTGGTAATCATTTCCTCCAGTGCTATCAATTGGTCAAGGGGGCATAGATAGAAATAACCGCAGTTTGTCACACCCTGGCTTCCAAGGTAGGTCATGACATACAATGTATATAATAAAATAACAAGATAAAAATAAAATGTAGGACGGTTGAGATGTCCTATATCATCTTGGACCATATACCTCTCAACATGCCCTGGATTCAGTGTACCATCAGATACCTAAGTGATTAACATAAACTTATTGAAGCATATTCAAATAGGAGATCAGAGGAAGAAAAGATAATAGGCAGAAAAAAAGTCGGGGAACAAGCACTGATAATTGATCCAAAATCCCCAAATTTATAATTATCGCCTACTATATAAGGACCCATCTGGACAAAAGTCTCACTTGGAATCCTCATACAAGACTGAAAAGACAAGAAACTGCTCGACGTTTTCGCCTACTTCAACATTTACTGGACAAACGTTCAAAGCTCCCAATTAATTACAAAAGACTCATTTACATGACAGTTACCAGACCTATTTGGACATACGGAGTTGAGCTTTGGGGCTCTACTAAACCATCCAATTCATCTCGTATCCAATCCTTACAATCCAAAATCCTTCGTAAAATCCTCAATGCTCCTTATTATGTCACAAACAAACTCATCCATCATGATCTTAATATCCCATATGTTGCTGATTTGGCCAAACTAGATACCTATCCTTCCATGAAAAGCTCCATACACACTTGAATCCGCTAGTCTCTCAACTTGCTTCCCATAATATTCCTGATAACCCTCCGAGGCGTCTGAAAAGAAGATGGCCTCGAGACCTTCTACTATAGAACTTTATTGGAGTGCTATCAATGGATAGTTTCTCCACAAATGTTTCTTTTTTTTCATGTCCTTTGTTCATACAGCAGATTTACTTGATGTGCAGTTGTAAATATCAATAAATTATTCTATTAAAAAAAAAAAATCACCTACTATACTATTATTATAAAACGAACTAATATCTAACAGAAGTTATTGAATTTATTTCTCATCCAATATATCCCGTACGTCAAAGAAATAATAGAAAATAGGAGACGGTAGACTTCAGTAGCAACAAGCCATTGTCAGATTCCGTAAAAAAAAAATATTTAGAACCCAAAAAGCAAAGCTTCAAGTCTCTGAAGTACTGGGAAAAACCGAAAAACAACGTTTTGCCAATTCTGGCATCTTCGGGACATACAACAAAAGAAAAATCACAAGTGCATTACATCTCACACCAACAGCCAAATGGACACAACAAATGAAGATAGGAACCTCAGACCAAGACGTCCAAAAAACCACTAAGACAAGAAAGATAACACACGACCAGATGGGAATATTAATTATTAAAAGAGGAAAAATAAAAACCAATCAATAATAAAAATATATACATATGCAAAATCTTGGGTGTAGTAGGTTGTCACGTTAATGACTCAACCGCAGGTGGCGCCAATCCTGCAGTTGGATAGTAATTGAAACTGTTCTGTTGAAACTATTATTGCTTAAATATGTGAATCGTTTTTAAAACAGCGTTAAAAAACAAATAAAAACCATACTTATAAGAAAACGTTTTTTTTATTTTTGCATCCTCAATCTAGCAATTTAATTTGAATTAGAATAAAAAAATAGTAAACATTTTTTATTAACGATTAAAGGACAAGGAAATGAACTTTAAACAATGAAGGAAACGGAAGAAGTTTATTTTGTTTTGAACAGTATAATGTTAGCTGAGAAAGATTATTCTGTCAACAGCCGAATCGACCTTATGGTATCTGAGATCGAACTCACGGAGCTGCTATAATGTTTAATCGGCCTTGGGATGGAACGTAATCTGGGCCAAATCGCTTCCGTGTACAACCGTTGTACTAGAAATGGTTCGGTCCCACGTGCTGAACCGAATACCCTTCATGAGTTTTTGTTGTTGTACAGTATTTTAGTTTATCTAATTAGTATTAATAATTTCCAAGCATGGTTCGGTCCCCAGGCAAGTAACCATAGGGCGAATGTACAAGATATTTGGGAATTTACGTCCAAATAGTTATTCGTTTTCCTAAGATCTGGTTCATTATTAGACTCTGATAATGGCGTTTCCATAAACTTCAATGCTCTCCTTCCTCCCATCCTCCGATTTGATCCTGCGCGCGCAACAATAACAATCGCAATACCAATTTTTGTACTGCGATAACCAAACTGTATCTAATTATTTAGTTTTGAGTAGTAACTGAAAAAATAGCCTAATTGCTGTTGCGTCTTGCGGTGGTCAGTGGAGTGTCGTAGAATTATCTGCAAAGGTGTCGGTGATTGGTGACGCTGTTACCATGTTGCCGTAATCTTTGGTTAGGTCTCCCATCTATAATGAGCTGCTCTATAACCTCAGTTATCCAACACAATTTCTAAAATTATAGCAAGAAAAAAATAAATAAAAATAGAGCGCGATGAAACAGTGACTGCCGTGTAGTGAATAATATCAGAACCAATTCGTTTGATTCAGACGTCCCAAGTTAGAAATTGAATTACATATTTTCTACTTCGCTTCAGTACCTCAAATGATTTTTGTTTATCCAATTATAAGATTTATTCTTGATTCTAAAATTAAAATTTAGACTGCTGAACTATATTTTTAATGAACACACGAAACTGAAAATCTATTTCCTTAGACACCGTTCATATTCTTTCAATAATAAAATCGGACATCTCAAGGTTTTCCTTCGTCTTTAGAGTTTTCATTATCTCGTCATGAATAATAAAGTATAACCTGAAAAAAACCTGTAACTAAAACCCGTGAACGAGTCTTGGGTTCAGTACATGGTAGAGACTGTACTGTTTCATGAACAATTCTGCAAGGAGGTGACTTGTCCTAGGTTAGGCTCAATCGCCAGGTTTTTCCCCTAATTTTGGGTACCCTATTTTTATAATATTTTATAGAGGATGTGTGAGCCCCAGGAGGGTCCTAGATCCCATATAATCCATCTCCCGCCGCAAACAGACTAAATAAAATTAACTAACTGCCTGCAGCGGGATTTGAACGAGGAGTTCCGGCATGGCTACTCAGTGCTCTACCACTGAGCCATTCCGCTCCCAATAGAGTATAATTATAATATAAAATGGATACACACAGTAGCGGATCCAGGATTTTTTTCTGTGGGGGGGGGGCACAACGGGCAGACGGGCAAAAAATCATCAATAACCTAGAAATAAACTTGTAGTATTTATAGAAAGGCTTATTAAAATATCTAAACAATAGTTTCACTCATGTTATTTCTGTTATTTCATCATCACATGAATTGCCTATAAGTATGTACTGTAATGGATTCTCCACGGTACACAAAAACCATCTGGGGGGGCACGTGCCCCCGTGCTCCCTTCCCCCTGTATCCGCCTATGGATACACACATACACATAAATATATATTACTCTTTCAAACAACTGAATAAATGTTTCTCAACCGCACTATATATATATATATATATATATATATATATATATATATATATATATATATATATATATATAACAGTATATACATGTGTATTTAACTTTGTATTCTTAATAATATTCATGTCTATAAAAAATATTCAAAATAAAAATAATTAAAAAATTTTATTATTAAATTTATTTATTGAAACTTATAATTTATAATTTAACAGCAAGGGATACTAAAATAGGCATATAAATTTAACGCTGCAGATTTATTTATCTCCTTATAAATAATATATTATATTTTTTTTACTACTAACTTATTTTATGTTTCTACATCCCTATAAATTTTAATCTCTTAGTTCGGTTTTTATTGATTCAACGCAATAAAAGTAAAAGTTTAGTAAAATAGATACTTTTATAAACCATGTATAAAAAAAATATTCATAATAAAAGATAATTATAGAATACTATAATTTTTTTAATGACATTTATGAAATAGTTATTCATTAATTTGATATTGAGATAGAATCATTAAATTGAATAGAATAATACGTTCAAAGGGTGAAAAAAAGTGTCAAACCTTCATAATCAATTTTTTTTAAAATCAATTATTATCTATATCATCACATTCTGATGATACAATTAAAATTTTGAGGACAAATATTTTATTATTAGGTTATTTTATAGTTTATTTTCGAATATACGAATTGATTTTCATTTTTTTTTTTTTATATTCCGTTTTATAGTAATGTAGTTCTGTTAGTTATTACATTATATGAAAAAAAACTATTATAGATTTATGTATAACCTTTCTTGCAAATAAGCTGATAATGTACAGTTAGGGGTGTCTCTTGCATGATACGAAACCCACACTTTTACCTTTTTGTTAAAGTTTAAAATTCATTATTTAAAATAAAACATCTAAGGCTAGGATAAAATATTCTTTCTAATTAGGTTAATTAAAGATAGAATAATCCAGCGACTACCTATTAATGGGACGACAAGTACTGAATAATTCAAATTATAGAACCGTTATAATTAATAGAAAAGGCAGTGCAATATTTCGTAAGAAAATTTATTTCTAAGATAGATAACACTTTCATTACTATAATCATATATGTAATATGTATGCTTATATATATATATATATATATATATATATATATATATATATATATATATATATATATATTATAGTGTTTATAATATCTAAATATGTTTTAATTATTTATTATTTCGATTCAATAGCAATGTTTTTCTTTCCTTTTATTTTATTGAATAATTTATTATTTAAACATTATGGTAATAACATATTTTAAATAATATGTTTTTAATAATTCTGGATGGAAGGGATAATATACTGATCCAATACAAGTGCTACTAAATCACAGAGGTTAACGCCTTGCACGGATTAATGTGCTTTGAACTTAAACCACTTGAAGTGTACTGTATTATCCCTAAATAATTCGATAGTATAAATCGGATTGTTTCAATAATGCGAATATGATTACTTCCATATTCTATTATTTTTTTATTCCTTTCGGTACACTGAGATCTTCTATTAAATCAGGGGTAACTCAATATCCTGCTATTTTATTCGCTTATAGAACCTTTTGCTCTTTAGAAAAAAAAAAGATTAAACCCACTTGTCCTTTGAAACACTGCGGTGTACTTTAGTTTTATATGATACTATAAAACTATATATATATTATCTTAAAACTTTAATAATTTAATTTGCAAAAAAATAATTACATCACCTTTAAGTACCCCATACTCTTCAATCCCATATCACTGACCTTGAAAATTGGAGTCAAAACTGGAGGATTAAAATAAATTCTCAAAAATCGCATCATTTCAATTTGACCTTACGTCGTAAACCAATGACTTCCTGCCCTTCAGTATCCTTTAATAATATCCCACTGGCGCCTGTGAACCAGATCCGATACTTAGGGTTGCACCTCGACAAACGATTAACCTGGAATCCTCATAATAGACTGAAACAGCTCGCCGTTTCAGGATACTTCAACATTTACTAGACAAACGCTCTAAGCTTCCAGTTAATTACAAAAGACTCATATACATGACAATCATTAGACCCATCTGGTCTTACGGAATAGAGCTTTGTGGCTCCACTAAGCCACCGAATTCCTCTCGTATTCAATCCGAAATCCTTCGTAAAATCCTCAATGCTCCTTATTCTTTTACGAACAAAGTAATCCATAATGACCTTTATGTCCCGTTTATTGCTGATTTGGCCCGAATCCCGATATCAATATTTTAAAGACAAAATTCATTTCCACTCAAACCCACTAGTTTCAAACCTCGCAACCTCTTCAATTCCTGATAATCCTCCGAGGCGTCTGAAAAGAAGATGGCCTCGTGACCTTCTAAGCTGAACTTCTTGTTTGAGTACTACCACTGGGTAGTTTCTCTACTTGTCTGTGTCTCTGGACATGATTTATCTTTCATTATATTTACTGATGTATTCTGTATACAGTTGTAAATTCCAATAAATATATTTTTTTTTTAAATCTACGTGATGCTTTGGCGGCTATAAAACTACAGGAAAAAATATTTTTAAAATCCCTGTACTATATAAATGGTTCATTATTGGGTCGTTTCATATAAAATATTTTTGTTATAACTATTTCTATAATTCAATGTGGAATTGGTAAACTTCTATCTATTACCATGTTTATGCTTACATGTTATAATGATAATAAGGCATAGCGAAACCAAACTTCAAACTTCTGTCCATTCGCATCACCCATAACGCAGTCTTCCCACCTACGCCTCGGTCTGCCCCTCAGACACTTTCCAGTCCATATTATAATGAGGTGTTATTTATTAATCTTCTCTTTTTTGATAATATCTAATATCACTACAATTGAAAGAACCTGGTTTAGTATGCCATCAAATAAAAGAGCAATAAGACTCGGTTTTTTAAAACAAATTTTATGAGTTTTAAACTTGGACCCTCGACAGCCCAAGGGATAAGAAACATGACCACCGCGTTCGAGATAAGTATGTTGTAACCAATGGACAATTCAATGGCGAATTGTTTTAAAAATTGTCCGATCAAAAAAATTATTGTTTTCTGTATGGTGGTCAATGGCAGGAAGTTAATTCATTCCTTTTAATCCATATCGTACTGCAGAGACATACACATACAGCAACAAAAACTTATTGGTTTTTGTGTGGTGGTCAATGGTAGGAATGAATCCCTTACTAAAGGGATATTGACATAATGGAATAAAAACTTTTAAAAAATAACCTGCATTGGTTATTCGGAAGAGACTTACACTTTTACGACATCGCCAGACCTCATGTTTAACGACAGACAGTGAAGTAACCAAACGAGATGGGTTATGAAGTTCTTCCACGCCCACCTTACTCCCCAGAATTCAACAGATTTCCATTTGTTCAGAAAATTGGAAAAAAAATTCATAAGAGTAAAATTTTTGAAAATGATTCTCGAGTCAAAACCGCATTTATATTTCAAGGTTTATTTCATCTCAAAACCTAGAATTTTCAGTTATATGATTGAAAATTTGATAATTAGTCGGGGGAAATGTATAGGAATAGGGATAAATATTTTGATTTCATGAAGTTGTTTTACTAAATTAACTTTACTTTGAAAACGGAAATTTCATATGAAACGACCCAGTTATTCGTCAATTGGGTCGTAGAAGTAGCAGTATGATTGGAAGTATCAGTTACTATTAAGGAACAGGAACAACTATTAACCGTGACAAAAAGCGATGATCACGAACTAGGATAGCTTAAAAGATTAGATTTCTTAATCAATCTTAATACTATAATGAGTAGTGAAAAGCCGTGAATTATATTTAAAAATCTAAGATCCCTAATGCCTTCAACAAGGAACAATAATCATTATTATCATAATTTTTTTTTTTTATAATTACCTGTAGTTACATAACTAGCTGAAATAAAATGTCCGTATTACACTTTGTATTACCTTCTTATAGATATTATGTATTTGTGCTAATATTAAAGCGTTTGGTTTGCTATTAGCTATCATTAGAACGCTATTTTTTATCCAAACAAATTATTATACGGATTCTTTGATTTTTGGGAACTGTTTAATTTCGTAATATGTACTTCGAAACGCTGGTACGATTGTTCCGCCATTTTTTTGTTTTCGTTCCACCAGTTTCGTCTTTCTATTAAAAATTTTCCGCATAAATCAATCCGCAATATGATTCGAGTTAGCAATTTTTTTTCGTTTAAAATAGAAAGAAAAAAAATTATATAACGGGGAAGCTGAAAAAAAATGAAAATGAGGAAAAAAATTAGATTCATCAACTTTTTTAAAAAATATTTCAAATCCATAGAAGTATATTTTATAAATACATACATATTTGGATATTTGTCAATCCAATAAGTAGAAGATTAGATTGACTCATTGGAAAATCTGAATGATCAAATTCAAATTTTGAAATTTGAAACCTTTGATTGTTCAAACTATAAAGAAAAAAAAATAGCATCTTTAAAATTAAACGACATTTCTTCTTTCTTCATATATCTTTTATACAAAACAAAATACCATAAGTTCCTAAATCTATAATTTGTCTTCACTTGAAAACGTGTGTTTAAAAAGCCGTACAATCTTTAATTTATAACAAGACGTAGGGAGAATGTGAATACGAAGAATCTCGTTGGAATGCTTGTCACTATAACATTTTTTGTTTATTTCATCTTTACAAAAAGTATCATGTTTGAAATATATTGATGGTTGTCAGTATGATAAATCAAGGGGATACACAATAATTTAAAACAGTGGGCTCGATTATGAAACTCCCGACCCTAATACCAAAATTGTGGTTCTTCATCAGGCCCAGATACAAGATACAATACATGAAAAATGCAAAAGAATATTTTATTTTATTTTTTTTAATTTTCAGAATAAACAGCCTTCGGCGTTGGATGTGCAGACTTTAGCAATCTTCCCGAATCTTTAGCAATCTTCCCGAATCTTTAGCAGTCTGCCATCTTGGGGTAACGAAACTTTAATATCCAAGTATTCTATAAAATACGAAGGTTGAGTATAAAAAATGTTTAAATGATAGGCTATAATATTTTTATATAATATGACGGTATAATTATAGTATTTTTGAATAAATTGTTTCTTTTTCAAATCCGGCTGTGACAGATAATTTATTTAATCTGTCAACAGTCCGGGATGGATGATGTGTAATCTGGAGACCCTCCTGGCTGACTCTTAATCAGGGGGAAAACTTGCCGGTTGGGTGGATTTCGGCCAAATTACTTCCCTGTTCAACCATTGCCATAGTACTGTACAGTCTCTACCATGTACTGAATAATATTGAATTTAAGACCCTTCCTGGGATGTAGTGATAATTTTTTTGTTTTTAATTTCTGTTTTCACTTCTCAGCGAATTATGATACCGAAATAAAAATTTCGTAATATTTATTTAACAAATAAAAACCATCGGAAAAATATATTGATACATATTTTTACACAAGGAACGATGCTTATTGTGAACTATTCAGAAAAATAGTAGATTCTAGATGTATACTTTGTTACTATTATTTATTTAATGTTTTTACTTTGTTTAGCATACTTCATACTACATAAGTACGTCCTGCACTAAATTAAGTCCCTAAATTGTGTACGATACAATCTTTAATTTATAACAAGACGTAGGGAGAATGTGAATACGAAGAATCTTGTTGGAATGCTTGTCACTATAACATTTTTCTAAGAACAGACTCAAGAGGAAGTTGCCGTATTGTATTACAGCTTCTGCACTTTCTTCATTATCATCTCTTGCTCTTTTTCAAATCCTTAAATTGTTAGTTAAGTAATCTCTGTACTATTATATAATTATTACCCTTTAAGTACAATGTAATAAATATAGTCCACTAAATGCTAATTGTACGTTATATGAGAGGACGCAGTAGAATTATCCAAAAACAAAGCCTAAGTCTCTAAAATTCTGGAAAAGGACCCAGTCAACGTTTCTTCAATTCAGTTATCGCCTGTACTTACACACTATAGTCCACATCAACGAAGATGAAACCCCGCATTTCTCACATCAATAGTCCAAACAGGCATAGCAATCAGTAAGCTCACTTCAAGATGTTCAACAAAACTAAAGCAAAGGAAGGTAACTACTACAGCATACAATTAATTATCTTTAGAGTTGTAAATTTGAAGCAATAAATTGTGATTCAATTAAGTTATTCAATTTTAGTTTTCAAAAATTTACTTAAGGAGTCATTTATTTTTTATATTTGAAAAATTAACTAATAAAAATGTATTGTTAAATTTTTAATGTTCTAATAATAAAATTAATACTTAAGAAATTGCAATATCAGTTCCACAGATTGTTGCGTCGGGTTAAGTCAAAACTTTTCATTCGTTCCCTTTTTAATATTCATGAAAATAAAAATCAATTTATAACTAACTGTAAAAAGTAGCTATTACTGGCTGTATACAGATTAAATAACCGACTTACACATACTCTTTACGTTATATCATCATCTATAGTTCGAATTGTTTGTTGAACCGTCCATGTTTTGTTAAAATGAATACCGAAATATACACATTTCCAATAATTACACCCTTTTTTCATAGTTAAAATCGCGAATATTTTTATTTTCGATAATTTTTAAAACGAAACGAACAAAAAGGCTTAACTCGAAGCGACAGTCTACGGAACTAATACCGGAATGGTATGTTTATCACTAATTAAGGCATGATCATGTTCGCTTTATCCGTTTTCAGGGATGCCAATCCATAGTTATTAAACTCGAAATATTATTTGTCATAATTTCAGTGCCCAACCGATTTATCAAGCACGGCGCCTCACTAGTGATAACTACTAACTGCGGAATTCGTGATAACTAGTTAATTTAAATTAAACTGTAAAATCCATAATCATTAGGATTAATAAATTTATTACTGCTCTAATTTGAGGTACTGTAGGTTTGAATCCAGGTGTGGGGGAAAAATTAATAAAACTGTTAAAAGTCATATATCAACACTGTGGGATCTGCGAAACTTCCTTGATTTCATCCGACCTCTATAAAAGGGTACCCTTAATTGTGGGTATAATTAGGCGGTTGAGAGTGATCTTAGCATAATCACCTCCCTGTACAGCTGTTGGCTTTGTAACATTATCTACAGTCTCTACCATGTACTGAGCTCAATACCCATCATGGTTTGTAGTGGAATAGGTTATTTGAAGTGAAAACTTCTTTAGCCGCGTTGGGCGATCTTCGGTAGGGGAAAAACTGTGGGTCCTCGTCATCGAAATGTGCGACATGGTCGTGACGTGTTAACTGGCGTCGCGTAGCGGCAAATGTATGTGCCATAAGTTATACAATTTGTTTTAATCAACTTCAGTTTAAATATTACATTTCGATTGATGTAAGAATAATATATATTATATAATATTTAGCTCAAAGTTTGATTAATAGTTGTGCTAATTAAACTAATAATAACAACGTAAAATATCAATAGCTAGATAAACTTATTGTCCCCCCTAAATTATTTTATTCATCATAGTTTAATACCAATGTTTATCATAGATTATTACCAATGTCTTGATTTAAATTGCTAATGGATGCAAATGCATGATGGACTCCCATAGCAATAGGGTTAATACCCGTAACAAAATATGATCTAAGTATAGTTTTCATTTGTTGTTCCTAGACCACAAAAGATTTTTATAAGGAATCACGCATCCCTCGTTATTATTTCCTGGAGATACTTTCACACCTCTTGTTACTTGCAGACTCCATTTCTCGAAGCGTCGGCACTTGACGCAGTTCGCCGTTGTTAAGGGACTTCTTCTTTATCTTCCTCCTTAGTGCCTCTCAGCGTGGAGGTAAAGGTTTAGGGACTTCCTGCGATAAAATTGGCCGATGTGAGTAGTCCTTTCTCGACTTGCGGAATGTCTTCTGTTTAAGGAAATCCACTCGTAACGAATGAGCTGCTTCACGTTCTCGATCCCACGGAAGCTTCTTCCAATTCCAAAACAAGCGCGCGCATAACCAGGATATCTGCGTCGTTATTTATAATTATAGGATATCAATTAGCACAGATATAGAAACACACTTATATTTAAATAGTTTACGTAGTCGCATTGGTTTTGATTTATGAAAAAAAACTAAATGAAATACTCCTAATTATTTAAGATATTTTAATAACTCAATTCTTTAATTAATTGCCTTATTATGATTCGAAATTATCTTACCTGCTTTCGAAAAATTAGGATTTTTTTTAATCAAAAGTCAATATATCAGATTTTGTAAATTCATTAAATACAAATTATGATGAATGCGTGCGTGGATGTAAAACAAATCTTGATCTATGGGCGACCTGTGATGTAGTCTAGCATAACAACCAACCTCGCAGGTTCCTATCCCGGCAGGTGGCCCTAGGATTTTTTAAAGGGAGTAAAGTAAAACATCCTGGGTTATGACGTCCTTCGGAAGAGACGTTAAACCTGGTTAAGCAAAATTTAGTACTCCCACTGTATCATCGTCCGATTAGTCATAGCAGCATAAAAAATCAAATAAACAAATCTTGATGGGTATCTATTTGACAGGAGATAATGTAGGACTTGAAATTAACAAATAAAGGTATCAGCTCAACTTGTCACTTCGATATTAAATCCCATCAAGTTTTAACTTTTCATTGGTTTCATTTATAATATTCTCAAAAATAAAATAATCGTGAGTTTAAAGTGAAAAAAGAGGGTAATTATGGGAAATGTGTATATTTTCGTAATCATTTCGTCAAGAAATGAACGTTTCAACAAACATTTCGAAGTATAGATGATGATAAAACCTAAACAGAATGTCTAAGTAGGTTCTCTAATTTATATATAGTCAGTAATAATTACTATATACGATCAGTAATAAAATTAATCATATTTTCGATAATATTATTAAAAAGGAAATGAATAAAATATTAAAACTTGTTGCGACTTGACTCAAAGCGACCGATACCCAAATAAATTATAATTTAAGCAATATATTATAATAATTATAATGTATTACAATAATTCAGATAATCAGCGCTGTGTCAACTGGTAAACGTCTGAGGGGTAGAACGAGACGTAGGTGGGAGGATTGCGTTAAGATTGTTTTTTGTTGCTCGTAGTTTTATCGCAAAAATAATACTAGAATTACAGAGGATGTATTGGTGGGTATGAAAAAAATATCTTATCTTTGTAAGCCACTGAAATTGGAAATAATAAAAATAATAAGGTTATTGGCCTCGATTAACTAAATGTGAACTAATCACGAAGTATCTAGGAAAAATGCAGCAAGCTCATTTTTATTTTTAGTCAAAAACTTTTTAACCAATTTAAATTATCTTTATTATAATGAGTTCTTCAACACCCCATGCGTTATTTCCTTTACTATTTCTGAACTTTGAAAATTCTCTGAAACACACGTAGCTGTAAGAGTCAACAACTTCTTTACTTTTCCTCAGTTCCGTAACAAACACGTTTTGGCCATATGCAATCGCTGCTTAAAACAAGTACATCCTTAATTGTTTACTTATTTTTCCTGCTTAAGTAGCCCTGTAAAATGGTATAGGAAAGCAACTGTGATTATGGGAATTATGTATTCTTTGATTATCATTTCATGTAAAAATGAACGTTTCAACTAACATGCATCATCTATATTTCGAAATGTTAGTTGAAACTTTTATTTATCAATGAAATGATTACCTAAATCTACTCTTTACGCATAATTACATTATCTTTTCCTTACTAAAGCTCACGATAACTTGTATTTTTTGAAAATATTGAAAACGAAACTAATAAACAGTTAAAACTTGTAAGTCAACTCGAAGCGACAACCTGCGGAAGAGATACCGAAATTGACTACCGAGATAGCTGCCTGGAATTTACTTCCTTATACTCCGTCGATGATTGCAAATCCTCTTCAGTCTAAGGTATTGTCGGGTATCGGCTGATCCTTTTACGTGAGGAACTGCTTCACGTAGAACTCTACGTCAGGGAGAGTGCGATGTCCGATTCGTGATGTTAGTCCTGAGTCGATCACGAATGAGAAGGTCAATGGAACGTCGTAAGAAGATATCGGGCCCCCGATTGAGTTATGAGACAGCCGCCAGACAGTTCAATTTATGTTTCCTATCTTCAAGGACATTTTTCACGAAAAGTATAAAATATGTCTATATATTTTAATACATATACTTGATGTAACATTATTACAGTTGTAAATCTAAAAAAAAAATATTTGAATATTGAAATAATCATAATATATATAATTCCTCTATCTCGGGCTTCAGTCAATGAACTTTCCGAGTCCTAGGATTCGGGGAGACCAGGAACATCTTGTGATGGTGTTCTTCTTCACCTTCTACGCTAAAACAGAAACACTACATAGGAGATTCTTGTAAAAACGAGTCTAAACAGGATCAATGAAGTAAAAGAAGAACTGAACGAAGTGGGATATTAACATATAAGTGGTAAGATAACATAAACAATAGATAAACGGTTGGAGGAACGTATGAAAAGAATTAGGAAAGAAAAAAGAAGGAAAAAACCCTCATGAATACTCAAGTTCAAACGCTCTATAGAGGTATCTACTTTCAAAAGACTGGACTGTTGACAAAATAAATTGTTCTTACAGTCGCCAATTCAGGCTACTTCAACACTAACTAGACAAACGCTGTAAACTCCCAATTAATTACAAACGACTCATATACATGACTATTATAAGACCTGTTTGAACTTACGGAGTGAAGCTTTGGAGCTAAGCCATCGAATTCCTCTCGTATCCAATCCGTGCAATCCCAAATCCTTTCTAAACTTCTTAATGCTCTTTACTTTGTTATGAATATAGTCATCCATCATGACCTCAATGTCCCTTTTGTTGCTGATTTAGTCCGAACCTGATACCAGTCTTACCATGACAAACTTTATTTGCACTAAAACCTAGCTACTTCTTAAATTCCCGATAATCTTCCGAGGCGTCTGAAAAGAAGATGGTCTCGCTACCTTCTAAGTTGAATTTGTTATGTGGGTAGTTTCTTTACTTGTCTTTATCCATACAGTTGTAAATTTCAATGAATAAATTAATAATAATAATAAAATATTTGTACTTGAAAAGAAAAGACATGATCAGGACTCGAACCCGGGTCTCCCACGTATCCGTCGTGGTGCTTTACCAACTAAGCCATCCTGGTTCGCTTCTCGGCCAGACACATCTTTTCTTTTCACTGATCTTATAACTCTGTGTTCTCGCAATTTGCGATGTATACACGGGGAGAATATTCTTTAAACACTACTTTAATTTGGATCTTGTTGACTTACGTCATTGTTATAATTTTTTTTTTGTTAGTTCTTATAATTTTTAAATATTTTTATTTGAAAAGAACCAGGATGGCTTCGCTGGTAAAGCACCACGACGGATACGTGGGAGACCCGGGTTCGAATCTCGGTCCTGGTCACGTCTTTTCTTTTCAAATAATAATATTTAAAAATATTATTACAACTAACAAAAAAATGAAAGAAATAATAATAAAAATACTTCAAACCATCTATGCTCCCAGTTATTCCAATATACATGACAATCATTAGACCCATCTGGACTTACAGAGTAAAGCTTTGGGGATCCACTAGTTTCAAACCTAGCAATCTCTTCAATTCCTGGTAATACTCCGAGGCGTCTGAAAAGAAGATGGTCTCGCTACATTCTAAGTTTAATTTGTTATTTGAGTACTACCACAGAGTAGTTTTTCTGATTTCAAATTCACACCAGAGATATGTTCGTAATCTAATGCATAGGTGATAATTGATTTACTTCATATAATTAAAGAATATATAAATAAATATGTTCGTATAATAACTATAACAATTTATTGATATTTAACAAGTAACAAAAGTCACCTGTTAACATGTCCATACGTTTATTATTTAAAACATACTGAGCAACAATGAATAGGGATATTGCTAATTTTGTAGTATATACTTTAACTAGTATTTATATTATTATATATTTAATAACTACATTAATGTTTAATGTAGTATAATGTCTAATTAATATTAATGCTTTTTATGACAAAAATAATATTAAAATACTATGCATTTTCATATTCATTTTTGCGTAGTTTACACTACTTATATATATTTTTTAATTGTATATATTTTGTATGTATTTAAATATTGAAAATAAAATATTTTTTATTGTTTTATATGAGTAATAAATAGGTCCAGAGTATTACATAAAATTTACCCTTTTAAATACCAACACCGGGTAATTCCTCTACTTGTATTTATCCATACTATTATTTACCACTCATTATGTTTACTAGTAATATTGCTGTAATACAGTTGTAAATTTCAATAAATAAATTATTTTTAAAAAACCTTTAAAAGAAGAGATATGACTTAGGACGTAAATGAAAAATTCAAATTTTCCATATATACCCTAACTATTATTTTAAACCTAATTTTTATATTTGTTTAAATTATGAAAAATGTTGTTTACCATAAACATACAATAGTAATCATTACACAAACAGAAGAGTATTATAATTCAGTGTGGCAGTTGTAGCATAGATTATTTACCAAAACCAAGGACGCCTGTGAATCTCATTTGATAATCAATTGATAATACCCATCCGTGTTTTATCTTGGGGCGTCTTCAGCCTCATAAAATACGGCGCTCTTTAGTTATAAAAGTATAATGGTTTTTATTTTGTCTTTAAAGCGACCTTCACGTTTTTGAAACAAAACGGCGTCATGCCTGTCAGAATCAATTTCGCTTTTGACGAACAAGAGAATAAGGAAAAAAGGCTTAATGCCGCCATGACCTCACACTGTCGTCGAGTTTTCCTTAAAGCAACCGACTGTCACTTGTCTTAGAAATAACGTCAAGTGAAACTGCTGTTCATGTTCAAATTATATTCCAATATAAGAAACTATGTTGAGGTCGAAGAAATAATTTCTTAAATGGAAAAACTATTTATTTCTAACAAACGTTTCGACCCACATTGCAGGTCTTCTTTAGGGTTGAATAGAATGCTTACAAAAAATTTAAATGATTTTAAAGAATAAAATATATTATAGAATAGAAAAATAATTTTAATCTGGGACTATATCCCTCAAGAGTAACAGATGTGTACAAAATTTAAGAAATATATATCTGGCCAAAGGGCTACATTATTAGAATAATTTATTTATTTAGTCTTCTCCTCTTCTACCTCCAACGGTGTGAGGATCCTTTCTATTGAGCTTGATCCATGAATCCCTCTCCTGTACCAATCGTCTTCTTCTTCCCCATTCCAAACCTCTTCTGTCAAAGGCCTCCTGGATTGTGAATTCCCAAGTCTTCCTTTCGGTCTCATACCCTCCACTTTTGTCTTATATAGGGCCTTCGCCACTCTGTCGTTCGCCGTTCTGGAAAAGTGACTGCACCATCTCAGCTGATGCTCCTCGATAATATCCCCAGCTGGCCGAAGTCCCACATTTGACCGTATTGTTACGTTTCGCACTCGATCCCTTCTGTTCTTTCCTTCCATTCTTCTTATATATCGCATCTCCATGGCTTGGAGTTGGCTCTTGTGGTTTTTGGTTAGAGTCCAAGATTCACTTGAATAGGTGAGAATCGGTAGAATAATACAATATTTAAATACTAAGATGAAAATAAATAAAAACAAAAAGGTATGTTCTGGTCGAGAATAAAAAAAAAAATATCATACAAATTGACAATAAAAAGAAATAAGCTGAGAGAGAATAAATAAATATATAAATCACCTAAAAATATAAAAATAATATCATTATGAGTAAAGAATGTTTACAGTAATTCATCTACCAATTCTTATGAATATGAGCTATTAATTATTACTGATCAGAGAGCATCTGTTTGGGATTTTAGGAGGTGCAAGAAAAGCTTGGATTTTTGGATAAGGAAGTAAAGCGGAAAATTTGAGTATATTCCTCACAATGAAATTGATACACCCTGTAGGAAAATAAAAAATAATGGTTACCGGATCCAAAAACAGTAACTCTTCAAGACATTTGTCATAACATTCATTTGTGTTACGTAAACATAAAATATAAATATAAAACATAAAATATAAATATTCGACCTTAGTTTAAGTTGAAAAAACATTGACAAACAGAGGTGTATCACTTTTACTATGATATTGGTAATAAACAAATGTGTTTTATTTTTATTATTAATCCTTGTTTATTTTTATATGTTTATACTTCAAGAACATATTACTATATTGCTTAGTGATTAGAATAAATTATTGTTCTTAATATAATATAAGTTGAAATATTTATTTATTCAAAGATCCTTATCAATATCCTGGTGTATCATTTTGACTGTAAGCCACTGTATATAAGCACAAATAACATTGTTCGAGATAACTTATCGAATACATAACTCTGTGGTCCTGATTTTATTCTATCTTTTGTATATGCATTGGTGAAGGGTTCCACACTGGCCCTGGCTCGAGTCCGCCTTTTGCAGACAATTACTTATTCTTTTAATTTTGTCGTAGATTTAACAGGTGTGGCATTGTTTTGGGGCACACTCACCCTTAATAAATTACAATTTATCGATCAATACAATTAACTATACCACATTATACAACCATAATCTTCGAATTAATATTTAGCGTTACACCAGATTTAAGACCGAATTACTAGCAGTCAAAGGAGCTGTAGCATTAGCACATAAGCGAACCTATTTCAACCTCAAGACTAAAACCGAGACTCTTGAAAGATATTCTAATGTGAACTCTATTACCTTTCTCACCAATCGTTTTAACAAATTGTAATATAATCCTGTCTCCCTTTAGTTTTCCACTTTATAGTACTATAGTTCTGTTTGTTATTACATTATAATTCTTTTATATGAAAAAAAATATTATATATTTATATCTTCTCTTGTAAATAATCTGATAATGTACAGTAAGGGGTGTCTCTTCCATGAGACGAAACCCACACTTTTACCTTATGTTAAAGTTTAAAATTCATTATTAAACAAACAAAACATGTAAGGCTAGGAATAGCCGATCTGGAAATAAAGAATATATATATAATAAAAATACAGAATTAATATTTATTTAAAAGTTTCCGTTTAGAAATATAATTTATTTCCAATGATCATGGTAAAGTATATTTTATCGTAGACTCATTGCTTGCTTTGGATATCTATACCTGTCATATTATTAGTAAAAATAGTTCTTAGAACAGAAATGTCAAAAACAAACGCATTTATACTTATTTTTAAAAACATTTTAAAGTCAGGATTGATTAGTATAGACATAATATTAAAACGTATCATGTAATAAAGGACATTTAATTATTTTATCGAATTTAGTAATATTTCTTTACAAGTGTCTATATTTCCGAAAATTGTTGGAAAATAGAACATAGAAAAATTTACGCTGGGTAACTTGTGTTAGACGTCTCATTCTAAGGCCTCAGTCCTTTCAACATAAATCCGATGGCTGATGACTCGATAGTTGAAAATGTCTGTAACAAGTTGTTATGTAAAAAACATATGTTGTTTATACGATAATCCCTTAAGGGTTCTGACCAAAATTGTTATATAAAAAATATGAAGTATGAGGAAAATACCTCGAAATTTTATGTTATCAATAACAGATATCTAAATGTATAGATCTGTAGTTAATTCAGCCAATGGGAGCTTGAGGAAAAGCCATCATTTTCTGAAAAACGTTATATAACAATTAAACAATAAAATAATTAACCATTTATGAAATATAACATTTTAAAAGCTCGCCGCTGCTACTTCAACACTTACAAGACAAACGCTCTAAGCTCCCAATTAATTACAAAATACTCATATACATGACTATTAAATACCCATGTGGACTTCCGGAGTAGAGCTTAAGGGATCCACTAAACCTTCGAATTCCTCTCATATCCAATCCTTCGTAATATCCTCAATACTCCCTAAGTTTGTTACGAATAAAGTCATCCTTAATGACCTTTCAGGTTTCATAAAGAAATAATTGGTTCAGACCTGGATCTTTGAAGAAGAAGAATTGCTGCGCAGAAATATAAAGGAAGGAGATTCCTTTTCATATGCTATTATTTATTCCAAGCGCATTTGAACTTCCGTTTAAGTGACCTTCGGTTGGCAAAACACATGTTGTTTGTTCGATAAGAAGAGGAAAAGGAAAGTAATAAATAATTTACAATTAGAAGAATAAAATTTTGAAGTAAAAATGTTATTAGAAGTTATATTTACTGTCGTGTAGCTGTAATAGTTTTTATGAGAGTTTCTTTTATATTTTTGGATGGTTAGGTGCAAGGGCGGATCCATGATTATTTTTCTGGGGGGCACAACGGGCAGACGAGCAAAAAAATCAACAATAACTTAGAAATAAACTTGTATTTATAGAAAGGTTTCAAAGGTTTATTAAAATATCTAAACAATAGTTTTACTCATGTTATTTTATACAGATATTTTAACAATTATCATCACATGATTTGCCTATAAGTATGTACTGTAATGGATTCTCCACAGTACACAAACAGCAGTACACGTGTCCCCGTGCCCCCCTCCCCCCCTGGATCCGCCTATGTATAGGATGGTGGTTAACCAAAATGTTAGGTTTTTATCAGAGGAAAAGGCTCGTTTAAATATGTCTAGCATATTAAGCAAATATGCAATAACATATAAACAAATGTGTTATTCGTGTTCTTATGTAGAATATTAAATTTTATAAGATTCGGTATAATGTTTTTTCTCACTCGTCTTCAGGTTCATCGCCCTAGATTATTACATGTCGTTTGTTGAAGCAATTCAACATTTCCTTCCAATAATAGTTAAGAGAATGACATTGTAACAATTATTGTTTCAAGATTTCCTTCATACTAATGTCTAACTTATAACTTCGTACAATAATTATTTAGCACTAATGTCTAACAACCCAATTTGGTTCAGCACGTGGAGAATGTACCGTTTCTAAGACAGTTGTGCAAGGAGGCTGTCCGAGATCACGCTCAACCACCAGGTTTACCCCTAATTAAGGGTATTCACTTTATAGAGGCTAGGTGAGGTGATTTCCCACAGTGTCGATCCATTATTGTTAATAGTTAATTTATCTGCCACAACACATACTAAGTACTGTAATTAAGAACTTATTGGGAACCTACTGTAAATCCCTAACTTATGTTGCACGTATCTAGTTGAAAAAAGTGAATTAAAAGGAAATTGGCCACCGAGATAGCTTCTTAGAATTTACTTCTTCGACCCCGGCATGAGGGGCTATCCTTAGCTGTTAACAGATTTAAAAATTCATTTGCCACAGCATACTGGGATTCGGACTCGGTACCTTCAGCACAACAACTCAGCACTCTAGCACCAAGCTCCCTGCATATTTCAATTAACCCATTTATTGTGAAACATCTCCTCCCCCGATACATTCAGGTCGCACGGGAAGCCAAGATGCTCAAGCCTCTTATCTTACTTGGAGAGACGCAGCAAAGCCATCAAGAAAGTCTTCTTGCATTCTTGTGTAATGGAATCAATTGGTTAACCGTTGAAGACTCGCTTAATGGTTGGACAAGACCATCCTTAACTGAAGACGGAAGTGGAACACTTGATGTTCCGGCAACCGGAAGTCCTCCCATCCTCCCTCCCACGTTCACTTCTTTCAACCTTAACTAGCCCTTCCTCAAGGCGCTGTATTAAATCATATCTCCTCTTTAATGGATCTCGGTCGCTTCTTTATTGCTCCATCATCCTACTCCAGCTCCTTGTAGTATGATGCTGGTCCAAGGGTTTGTCAAATGATGTTGTACAGTATCCGTAAATTATATGATTTGGAACCGATGCAGTGTTCAACCCATCTGACAAAGTCTTCTGCCCTTTTAAAAAAGATTATTACTTTTGATGGGGGATGAATATTGCTCGGGAGCAGATAGTACAAGTGCCAACGCATATTTTGCTCAGTACTTTCATCCGTACAGAAATGGAAACCTTATTCGACAAACAAGTGAATGTACTTTACCCTGATGAATAATGTTGTTTGTGAGAACTGGATCATAGATCGTTAGTTTAAAAAAAATAATTGAATAACAAAAATGTGTAAATATGAAATATCATGCAAGCTAGAGGTCAGGTGGTATTGAAGGACGTTCCTCACTTTGGAAGGAACTTCAGAATGCTCCGGGTTTTCAAGAAAAGCAGACGCAATTTGGACGCAGGAAAGAATGAAAGATTCATTGAAGGAAAGGAAAGAAAAGAACATTTGAAACAAATGTAGTTCCGTGACTCAATCGTATAAAAAAAAATACTATTGTAATAAATACGTGTTAGTTTTAATAATAGAGAGGTATTATAAGAAATATATGTTAGTTTTAATATTGACCAACAAAGTAGGTCGAAACGTCGACACAAATAAAACATAAGTCTTGACTTATTTAGTGTTTTTTTTTTTACTGCACCTCCCAACTATCTCCATCCTCCGTTAGTTTAAATAGTTCAATGGACTGTTTTATTAATCTGTAAAGATTTACAATGGAATTAGAATTAGAAATATCAAATAATTGAACAATATAAAACAAACGAAATAAAAATACCGGTAAAGATTAAATAAATTACAATTTATTCGCCAGATATTTTAGTGAATATCTCTGAGACTGAATACAGTCTGCTCAGTCCTTATTAATTTAATTAGAATTTGTTCGTTGCTACGCCCAACAAATTTAGAACTCATATCAACCTTCTGGATGCTTTCATTTTAATTATATTACCAGGTTGTATGCTTAATGATATCGCGTTCGGTAACCTTTTAAGTTCTCTTGAAGAATCCTCCTGTTTGGGATCGAATATTCTATGCAATATCTTATTTTCGAAGACATTAAGACGTTGTTCTTCCTGCTAAGATATCGGCCACGTTTCGCATCCGAACTAAAATGTAGGTAAAGTATTTAAGTTGTATCCTAATAGTTTCATAAATTCGTATTTTTGGATTACAAGACAAAGTTGCGAGCTGAAGTATGTCGAGAACAAAAAATAATAAGCATCCCCCCCCTTTAACTGCGCCTTTTCTCTTTCGGTTTCTATAGATGATGGATCCAATTAAAAAATTATCACATTTACACAGCACTTTGGATCATGAACCTGATCATATTGAAGTATTTTTGAGTAATTGCATTTTACACTTTCCTGTACGATCCATTTAACGTTCAGTAATTTTAATTTAATTTAACCTTAAAGTAGTTTCCTTGTAGGATATTATGTGCACTATTTACCAATTGCTTTTCAAGTTCCTAATTTCCTGTGATATCTTTCTCTAGTGGGCACGCCTACATTTCAAAAGATCAGAGTGTCCTAACTAAGAACGTCAAATCCGCAACTAATCATCACTGAGGCACGCTGGTCCTTAAGTGTTACTGTTTTCATCAAATGGAAAAGAACCATTAATGGATGTTAAGTAAACCCAAAAAATTATAAGTTGTTTTTTATAAATTTCAACTAGTCTATACTTTTCCTAAGAAGCTAAATATAAAAAAAAATCGGAACTGGGAGAATTATACCATAATTTTAGATTATCAGTGGAAATGCTCACTTTACGATGTCAACCGTAAAGAAATGTGTTATTCGTGTCCCAATGCAGAATATTAAATTTTATAAGATTCGGTATATTGTTTTTCCTTAGTCGTCTTCAGGTTCATTGCCCCGCAACATGTAGTTTGTTGAAGTCATTTAACAGTTCCTGAGTGATTTAGGAATCATTGAGAACAATGTCGTCTTCGTGTTATTTATTAACTTCTTTTTAACAAACTAAAGTAATTTCTATTTCCATTAATACATTAGAGGATAACACTGCAGCAATTATTGTTACATACTAATGTCTATCTTCATACTTCTTACAGTGATTAGTTAACGATTGCGACTCATGAACAAAAAAAAACTATACCACTACAACTCATGAAGGGTCTTGGGTTTAGTTTATTGTGCAGGGAGCTGATTTTTCTTAGATCACGCACAACGACCAGGTTTTTCCCCTAAATTTAAGATACCAAATTTATGATGGTAGGGTGATCAATAGGAGCGTAGGGCAGAATGCAAAAGGGTATTAACAAATTGAATAAATTATCAGCCTCAGCTGGGTTTGAACCCAGGACCTTTAGCATAGCAATGCAGCTCTCTACACACTCTGCTCCCTCTTATATCTTGCGTTCCCAAAAATATCAAGTTTTCCGAAAGACTTTTCTAGCCTTAAATTAAATTTAAAAAAAAAATCATTCAATATTAAATTTGGTGTCGAATGCGAGCATCAGCAGTTCTAAAGATCCAGTTCACTAATTGCTAAATTGTCTAAGCTCACGTTGCCTTCATTTTGACTGGAATTCGGAAGCGAGTTATGATTTCCGGAAAAATTGATTTTAGGTCGTGTTTAAAAAAAGAATTAAATTTTAAAAATCGACACAGAAAACCAAATGTTAAAATGGAATTTTAAAGCAACGAAGATCTTGAAATTCATAGCATTTTCCACAGCTCTCTAATGGTCTCGTGTCTGATGTATTGATCTTCTGGTTGTCTTGTGTAATGCCAATTTTATTTTATATTAATTTAGGCATTATTATCATTTTTTTTCGTTCGTACTATGTCGCTATGGACTGCGAATTAACAATCAATATTATTTTCTGCGCCTGGTTTTTCTTCCTCTACCAGCTGTAATGTTCTGCCAGGGTCTCTTAAGCCCCTCACGCATTGCCTTCTTTCGTTCTTCCGACAGAGATTTTCTTCGTCTTTTGAGTTCCTCTACAAACTCAAAACTCTTTTACCTGTTCACTATTCGTCTAAATTCATACCTCTTCATGATTTTGTCCTCCGGAATATCAATTTCTTTAAGATACTTGTCACAATCCTGAATCATCCAAATCTTTTTGCCTTAGTTTTTTTAAATTCCATATTTTCTTATTGAGGAGCTTATGCAATGAGGACATTCTAAAGATATGTCCATAAAACAACAACTTTTTCATTTTAATTAATCCTGTTAATGGTTATATTCTTCTGTATAGTCCATTCTTTGATCTCGAGCATATGTGTCCATTAACCCATCAGGTGCCGAAAATTTTTCCTAATATCATATCATGTGTTCTCTCTCGACTTCTTGATTAACTAGTACCGTTTATATCTTCCAAGTGTCGACGTTTCCAACGCCTATAATCGTTCTAGCCTTACCACTGTCTTAATTTAATTATCACGTTAGTTTCAATACATTTTTTAGGGAATGACTCGTTCCTTCATTATTTGTCAAAAAATGTTGAAAAATATTTTTTTTACTACATCTTTGGATTGAAAACTAGTTCTAGACGTCCTTCATTGGCTTATGGGTGCTTGGTTATTCAGTGTTAAATTTGGAATAAAATAACCTTAGTAAATCTTAGACTTTTTTTTAACAAGATAAAATTTATAGATTTAATCATGTCATTTATGATCTTCGATGTTATATGAGGCACGATAGAGAATATTTTATATTGTATTTCCACACTAAAGGCCGAGATGCAGCATTTCATTTATTACAAAGTATTAGTATTTCCTTCAAAGGAGGAAAAAAAAAAGAGGGGGATTACCAGTATGTTGACCATCTACGAAATTATAAAAAGGCATTTCTCACTTGTCTTGTCTGATATATCCCAACTTTTCCTCAATTATAATGAATTTTGAAGAACATTCAATCCTTTATTGATGATGAGGTTTCCCTGTCTTTATGCCTTCATTCCTCTTAACAAAATAATAAACTTAATAATAAATTTTAAAGGATTTTCAGTTTTTTATTTGTAAAATACGTAAGATATTTACTTTATTTAAATAATTTTCTTTTTTAACTTATTTATTTGTTAATTATTTAATTTATTTATATATTCTGTAAATATAATTTAGGGAGTGGTTTAGCTTAGTGTGTAGAACGCGGAGTTGCTATGCTGAGGGCTCCTTGTTCAAATGTGTTTGTGTAGATAATTATTTAATCTATTAACCGCCACGTATGGACCCTGTAGGATCTGCAGACTCTCCTGGAGCTCATCCAGCCTCAATATAGTGGGTACCCATAATTGGGTGGAAAACCAGGTGGTTGAATGGTTTAAATTAATATGAATTAAAACCTTAATTTTGTTAACATTGTCCTCAATATATTGTTATAAGTTATGTTGCTCAGGAAATTTCAGAAGAAACCTATAAAAAAAAAAATAATAATTTAAAACATAAAAACATGTTATATTATTATTATTATTGTTATTATTCGTAAAGCTCCCAAAGTGGATGACGCTAAGTAAACATGGTTCACGTTTGGGGCTTATTATCCTCCTTATTAGCCCACCAGGTTTTCATTCTTTCGAGCAAGAATTCAGCTACAAAAAAAATGTTTTATATATTTATATTAAAAATATTTTATTTTGATTTATCAAGTTCCAATATTTCGTTCACGTCCATTATCAACTGATATAGCATGAGACAGATGTTGATATTATGTTGTAATAAAGGCAATCTTCAATTGCCTTATCATTCTGCAACGAGCAATTGACAATAAGCGGGTGATACAGGTGTTTTCGATTAATTCTAAAAATGTATCCTTGGTTATCGGCCCGAAATTGTGTGATCCACATTCGTTTATCTGTTCCCTGTCGAAAAATCAAGATGTCTCTGACTGAATAAATTATTATTCAATTTTTCATTAACAGTGAATTTGTATTTTCCTCAATCTCCGTAATTCAAAAAGCTTTGAAAATTATGCAAAAGCTGTCAATTATTAGAAGCATTATCTAGGGGGGGAATAAGCAAAATTTGCATATATTTTCTTTATCTGATTAATAGTTACAGCCCCGTTTATTTATCATTTATACAAATCCATCAAAGATAGTTGCTGCGATTGAATCTAAATTGTTTATAGCAATCCTTGAAAATAATATATTCCACGAGGCCAATTACCAAATACTATTCGTAGTATTTGTATTTACATAGGAACGTTTTATTAAGACAGTTTTATGAGCTATTAAAGATATTCATCAATGATTTCATAATGTAGTTAAATCGTTAAAACGTATGGTCTTCGAATCATATATACATATACATATTTAGAGTTTGGAATCTCTGGAGGATATAAAATTACACAGTAGACACCACATCTGCAAATGAAGGGCTAATTTGGTATAGCATGTGAAATTGTGAACAATAACAAATGCATTTCCTCTAATAATAAGATTAGGCACTAATGTATAGTAAATAAAACTGGCAGTACCATATGCAAGTGAAACACACTCCACAAAATTATGAGAAAGATTTTAGGTCCAATTTATACACATATACATTTATTAAAAATGAATACCGATCGAAATCAATAAAAAACACAGAAAATATTTCAAATCTGGCAGCATAGTAAGAAAAATAGATTGAAATTTAAGGACATATTACTAGACTTCCAACAACAAAACTCACCGATATAATTTTAGCTTGCATACTGAAAGTCAAATAGACTAGGATTAGCCAAGTTAATATATATTTATAAAAAGCGAAAATAGAACCAAGTATTGTTATGGATAAAAAAATGTTTGGAAACAAGATGATAATGAAGAATACCAGAAAAAACGTTAACAAAATTAGGAACAAAATGGACATTGGAGAATATACATATTGAAGAAGCGATAGGTATTTACTTGTTATTCGTCCGAATCATGTTCCAAAAAATAGATACCATTTGTTGAGAATGTGCGTACTGCCTTCAGAAAATGCTGACTAAAAAGGGGCTACAAACACCTGAGTAAACGATAAATATGTTAAACAGCTCATAATGAATAAAACAAGAACATTTCAGTTATTAACGTGTAGCAAAATTGTGTATAACGATAGTAAAATATTCTAGTAATAATCATAACAATAAATATATCAATATTAAATCTGATAAAACTGGGTTCATAAATATATTTATATATATATATATATATATATAAACAAATAAAAGTTCTAAATTGGGTCACACTTACTTCTTTTTATATGTATACTTATTTTGTATTGTTGTAAATAAAATCGTTTGTTCATTAATTTATTAAGTGAGAAGATAATTAATAAAAGAATATCTAAACAATCAATCTTTATACGTCATGTATAATGTATACGCGGATACAACTTGTTAACTCCAAGTGTGATTTGGGAGTAAACTGTATTGTTGTTTATAGATGTGTAAGTATTGTTTACAAACGTTTGTGAGCTGTGAAGAGTAGGCAACAAACAAGCTGAATATGTGAGCGGTTCAGCTTCTGTGGACTTAATGTTTTCAAGATGTAATATTTCTTCCTTTATCGATATATTGACTAGAATTGTATTACTGAAATACAATTATTATAATAATATTAATAAAATAGATACCTCGGGTTGGTCCACACATCGAAGGTTCAGAAATGTTATTTTAATGGAAAAACTACAGAACTATTTTTCCCACGGCTTTACAGAAAAAAAAATGGAAAAAAAATTGTTGGAGCTTGAAAAAAAAATGTTTTACTATGTAAAATTAAAATAGACAGGAATCCAAATACAAAAATGCGTATTTTAAACTCAATAATCAGTATTCAATATTCCAAAACAACTGCCACTTTTTGACTTTCTATGAAAAATACTAATACCTGTTTAAGTATTTCTCTCTGAGTTGTCGTTTCAAAGGTCTCGGGTTCATGTCCGGATGCGGCAGATATTTTACTTAATCTGTTTATAACCGGGAATAAATCCTGTGGGATTTGAAGACCCATGTGGGGCTTGCCCCCCCAGCCTCTATGAAGTGTATAATCTTGATAGCGGAAAAACCTTGCGGTTCAGCGTGATCTCAGACAAATCAGTCCCCTGCACAAACGTTGTCCTAATACCCGTACATTACACGAACTGATCCCTAACATGAGTTTTTGTTTTAAGCATTTCTTACTGATTTTGACAAATCGGGAATTTTATTTTTTTTTAAATAGTATAAAGTCGAAATATAAATGTAATTTCATCAAAACGCATTTTACTGAATTTCATAAATGTATATTTTAATATGCATTGAAATATCTCCAAAAAACACTTTTTTTTTATTTATTGATATTTACAACTGCATTACAATAATACCACAAGTAAATAGGCTAAGTGATACACAATAACATGAGATAATGACAAGTAGAGAAACTACCCACTGGTAGTACTCAAATCACAAGTTCAACTAAGGTCACGTGGCCATCTTCTTTTCAGACGCGTTGGAGGATTATCGGAAATTGAAGAGAAAGCTAGGTTTGAAAATAGAGGGTTTGATTGGGAATGGAGTTTGTTATGAAAGGATATATTATGGGTTCGGGCAAGGTCATTATGGATGACTTTATTCTTAACAAAATAAGGAGCATTGAGGATTTTACGAAGGATCCAAAAAACTTATTTTCTGATTATAAATGACAAATTTAAAAATAAAATAAAAAATTTGTTTTCTTCTTCTAAGAATTATAGTTATATAAAAAACTTTTTAAAAAAGTTTTATTTTAATTGTGGCTGCTACGTGGCAAATATGAAATTCGGATTAATCCCCCACCAAAAAGTAAAATAAAATGGAAAAATATTTCTTTATTTTTTTCTAAAGTACTTTGTTGGCTGCTCTTTTGAGCGTAGGACGCCCTAATCACACGCTGCAATTTAAGCTGCAATGCTAGAAGACCTTGAGAGAGTGTTATTTTAATTGTCTACTTCATTTTAATATATTATTCAGATGTATTTATATAATTGGCAGCATGTTAGTATTTATAAAAGTAAATGAATTTGCAATTATAATCAGAATCTGTTTCCTGTTTTCCTCATCCTAATTTAAATATTTTAAGTATGATTT
The DNA here is from genome assembly GCA_037127475.1 of Arma custos. Classification (NCBI taxonomy): domain Eukaryota; kingdom Metazoa; phylum Arthropoda; class Insecta; order Hemiptera; family Pentatomidae; genus Arma; species Arma custos. The sequence goes on along the minus strand of CM073761.1, from coordinate 34,231,318 downwards.
CGAACAACCATAGCTGAATCGATCGGTAATCGCCCAAGAATATGATCGAGACGTAGAAATATTCCCTAGAACTCGTAATTACTTAGTTGAATAAACCAGTTATTAAACTATTTTCGAGAACGTTTTCCTTTCACAATTATTAGTGCACGTGTATAACAAAACCATAAATAAAAAATATTTTTTTAAAATAATAAACTTAAACGTAAAAGAGAAAAAAAAAAACAGAATAAATAGTGTATTCATTTGATGAAGTTCCTCTTGATTCCCCATCTATTATATTTTTCTAGGTTTTTCGTGCACATTACATACTAAATATGGACCCCCATCCTTCTAAATTTCCTTGATAATTTAATAAACATTTTAGTTAATAAATAGATTAAGCAATTATTTAGTATTTTATGTGTAAGAAAATGGGCCAGGTGGAGATCAACAAATTTCTCTTATGTAGGGTGGACAGTTTACGTTGCAGGTCTTCTTCAGGGCTGCCGTGGGTTTTAATTAGTGATGTAGTAGCTAGTTAGACGAACCCACACCGGGCCCCCCTCGACAGCCCTGAAGAAGACCTGTAATGTCGGTCGAAACGTTGGCTTTAATAAACAGTTCTCCCTACTTAAGAGAATTTTTTTTACCTCCACCCGGACCATTTTCTTCAATATATATATATGTTCAACTATTACCATTCAAGATTTAGTATATTATATTTGTCAATGTATCGTCACACATTACATGCCATGATAATGAATGGAAACATCATGATCACAAATCGGCATGATAATTATAAATATGTAATACACGGTTCAGCTCCTACATTTACAAATAACCTATTCTGTTAAAATAATCCCGCTAACGTTAAAATAAGCAACAACTAGGTTATGTTTTAATCTTTTCCATTATTAAAGGTCAATATTTTGCATTGTATAATGTATAAGAACTGTTTGAGATCATCCTCACACGTTTCTTATACAACTTTTTATAAAAAAAGAAATTGGAAACATTGTGCGACACGCACATTGACTTTCTAGAACCGTAGCTCGGAGACAATCGTACCATCAGAAGCAGTTACAAGAAACTAATCGGCAACAGGGTCGTGTATCACGTTTCGTCTTCGAACCCCACACACCACTCGCTTTCTCTTTGTTTCCGATCTCTATCCACCGAAGGAAATCTATTTTACAATATCGAAAAAAAAATGCAACAATATCACACTGGTTTAATCTTGTCATCAGAGGAAGAAAATGGTCCGGTGGAGGGAAAAAAACAACTCTTAAATAGGGAGAACTGTTCATTAGAAAGCCAACGTTTCGACCCACATTGAAGGTCTTCTTCAGGGCTTACAATGGGGTCATGGATTGAGGCTTAACTCAGTTGGTCTCCCTATTTAGGAGATTTTTTTTTACCTCTACCCGGTCCAGTTTCTTCCTCACACATATAAGGTGAACTAATATTATTCAATGAAGGATATAAATATTCAGGGGGTGCAGTCAAAATAACACTAAATAAGAAAAACATATTTAATATAAGTGCCGACGTTTCGACCTACGCTGTAGGTCATCTTCAGGGCTAAGAGAGAAAAACGAACAAAACAAATATAACTATTAAAAAACATTGCAATACCGAAAAGAATTCTGTAATTCGTTACTCTAGTAATTCTGCTTATCTTGGAGGGAAAAAATAGAAAAAAATGTAGTCATTTTTTAAACCTACCTGCACCACTACAATCCATGAAGCGTCTTAGGTTCAGTAAATTTTAGAATCTATACTCTAGGACAACTCTAGTAGTAGGGAAGTGATTTGTCCGAGATCAACTTTAACCACCAGGTTTGACTCCAACTAATGGTACTCACTTTATAGAGGCTTGGTGAACCCTATATTGGTTCACATTTTATAAATATTGGAACGATAGTTTTAAGGTGAACTGTACCTGAATTTGCTCAGATTATTTTTTTTTACAAGAGAATGTTGCACTTATGGGAGAATATTAATTATAAAATTATAATTGGAACCATACATTTTCAATCTTTGATCGAAGTCTTCGTCATGGCCTTTATTTAATCCGCGATGAATAGTTTAATTTTTTTAAATACTAATGAATGTTTTTTTATGTGAACAAGATTTTTAAAATTAAATCTATAATTATAAACTATAATAAATAACTACACCAACCAAACACGAATACGCAAAAATATTACTATTGAAAGGTGGAAAAGGCTGATAGTAAATAATATAATATATTATAATTTTTTGTTAATTGTTTTAATTTTTTTTTAAATTGAATTATTGATATTTACAACTGTATTACAATTATACAACAAGTAAATAGAATGCATGTTACATAATGACATGAGAATGACAAGTAGAGAAACTACCCACTGGTAGTACTCAAATCAAAGTTCAAATAAGAAGGTCACTTGGCCATCTTCTTTTCAGACGCCTCGGAGGATTATCGAGAATTGAAGAGGAAGCTAGGTTTGAAACTAGAGGGTTTGAGTGGGAATGAAGTTTGCTATGAAAGGATAGATACCGGGTTCGGGCCAAATCAGCAACAAAAGGGACATTAAGGTCGTTATGGATGACTTTATTCTAAACAAAATAAGGAGCATTGAGGATTTTACGAAGGATTTTGGATTGTAAGGATTGGATACGAGAGGAATTCGATGGCTTAGTGGAGCCCCAAAGCTCTACTCCGGTTTTAATTTTTAAATATTTTTATTACGAAGAGAAAAGATTTGTCCGGCCGGGATTCGAACCCGGGTCGTCCGTCTCTCCATGACAGCACTCTATCAATTGAGCTACCCTAGTCGCCTCTCGGCTTCAAAGAACATTCGTCCTCGTGTATACATCGCAAAAATTGCGAGAACACGTGGACATGGGATCAGATAAGAGAACGGATTTGTCCCGACTGAGAGGCAACTCAGGTAGCTCAATTGGTAGATTGCTGTCACGGAGAGACGGACGACTGGGTTCGAATCCCGGCCGGGGCAAATCTTTTCTCTTCAAAATAATAATATATTATAGTATGGCAAATCGGTTCTAAGCTACAAACCCCAGGTAGGTTGAAATGAGTAGGTTTTTGAAGTAAGTAGGATCGGTTCAGTATTAGAATCGGTTGAGTACGTAGTCATTTCCTTTAGTTATCTGTATATTAATAATATGATTTTCCTCAAACAAAAAAAAGTAACTTCAGGCAAAGCAATTATTAAAAAGCATTAAAACAAAACATTAAGGTCTTAGTTCAGTACATGGTAGAGACCGTACTATATCTAAAACAACGATTGCGCAGGAAGGTGATTTAGCCCAAATCACACTCAACCACCAGGTTGTCCCTACTTTATAGAGACTGGAGTCTGCATTTCCCACAGGGTAATTATTTAATATTAACAGATTAAATAGTTTAATTGACGGTCAGCATAGCAATTCAGATCTTCATATTCAGCTACATCGAAATTATGATATTCCGTAGAATCTTTCACGAAATATGTTTAAAAGTTTCAAAAAAAAGTTGTCCAGGTTAAGATTTTCTAAAAAAAAAAATTACGTTTTACTTATTAAAAAAAAATCGCTTATGACGTAAACAAACGAATTGATTTAATACTTTCCTTATTTACAATACCGATAAATTACTAGTATCTGTAAATAACTTTATTATCTGTAATATTAATTACTCCTAAATTTAGTTTCAAGAGTCAGTAATAACATTTTCGTTTTTCATAATCCATTATCATTGGGAGATGTTTACTGTCTTATATTGTAAATTGTTGTCTTGGCGAGTTATTGGCTCAGACATGGTTTTTAAAAGCAATACAAAATACGTCTACCTATTTTTAAAATGGAATATTATTCCTATTCTAATAATGAATATAAATTTAGCTTGAATGATAAAAGTTGACCTTGATAATATATGTCGAAGAAAATGTTCTGGGTAGAAGTCAATAATATGCAAAATACAGACAATTGAGAATTAAAAAATAGTAAAAAATGGCTAAGCATGGTAAATATAAAGGTTAAAATGTATGAGTGTATAGCATTAATAACCAAGTGACAGGAAGGTAAGTAAAATACATAATAAAGAATAAAACAGAAAGTGTTAAAAATTAAAGAATCAAGTAATAAAGATAAAAATAAAATATTAAAATGGGTAAATATAAAAGACAAAATACATAAGTATCAGGTATCTAAGTGTATATTAAAAAAATCTCTCTATTAAAAAATCTTAATAGTAAATTAATTTTTAATTTTTTAAAATCTTAAATCTTAATTAATTTTTATTACTTTCGTTATTATTGATTATATAATACTCAATAATTATTCCCTCTCTTTTTATGTTCATCTAAATGGTTCTCCATCATTATTGCTATTACTCATATCCCATCGTTTTAGTTCATATAATTCAAATAATACCTTTAGTTTATCCTGTAATTCAGATTATTCCAACTTTTGTATATGTTTTACTATATTTTTTATCTAATATCATGATTTATATATAAAATTTTTATTCTTTACATTTTTCATGCATCACTTTAATTTGTTTGTATCTTGTATATCTAGCCCTGAAGAAGACCTGGAGTGTGGGTCGAAACGTTGGCTTTGAATAAACAATTCTCCCTATTTAAGAGAATTTTTTTTACCTCCACTCAGACCATTTTCTTCCCCATATATATAAGGTCAATTAATATACATTCAGACCATGTACCTATTGTGTGCATATAATAGCGTGTTCTTTAAAATTGATACTTCTGTCTACTATGTTCCGCCATAAAAATCATCATATTATGTATTATTAGATAAATTATTAATAGTCAAGGCTTCGTCTTGGGTTAGAGACCAGTCGACAGGATATGGAGTCGAGGAGTGGCGAGGGATTGAAGACATCTGGGAGCAGTGAGTGGTCAGTGGCAGGTTGTGTGGTCGACACGTGTGCTCTGACACTTGAACCATTCCAACCCACTGATTTGTTCCACTTATTTGTCATTACGTCATTCCTACTGACCGCCGAACTTCTCCTACGGAAGCGATACCCTACGTGGCTCTTAAAGTTTAAAACCAAATGGTATAGACTTACTAGTCATGGAAGGTTAACGCAAAGATTAAACCAGTTTTAAGAGTGGAATGAAATGACCTGCAGAGCATCTTTCTAATCAGATTTTAAAAATAATATAAAATTGATATATATTCATTTATTTTATATTTTTACGAATAAAGTCATCTATAATGACCTTAGTATTCCAATTATTGCCGACACGGACTTACAGAGTAGAGCTTTGGGGTTCCACTAGGCCATCGAATTCCTTTCGTATCCAATCCTTCGTGAAACCTCAATGCTCCTGATAATGTCTTCTCCTGGGAATAAAGTCTTCCAAAATCACCTTAATGTCCTATTTGCGGCGGATTTGGTCCGAACTTGATATCAATCCTTTCATAACAAACTTTATTCCTATTCAAACCCACTAGTTGCAAACCTACCTTTTTATTCCGATAACCTTCCGAGGCGTCTAAATAGAAGATGGCATCATGACCTTATAAGTTGAATTTGTAATTTGAGTACTAGCAGTGGGTACTTTCTCTACTTACTTTTGTCTCATAGAATTATGTATCATTCTTTCTATTTACTTGTATTATAATTTTTTTAAATATATTTATTTCTTTTTGCATCTCGTTTACTACAATTATTTAATTGTTATATATTATTTGTTAGTGTATTCCAATTATTTTAGTTTTATACATTTGTTATATCTTGTTTACTCATCCCTGAAAGAAACCTGTGACGTGGTTCGATATGTCTGTTCTTAATAACTAGTTTTACCATTTAAAGAATTATTTTCTTCCACTAACTCCACCTTTTATACGGTCAACTAATTATTCAATATGAAATAAGATTTATTTATTTTTATATTGTGTTTTCTTATGTATTTTAAATGGTTTAATCCCACTCATACAGACAAAGAGACGGTGTAGTGGTAAAGAAGACAAACATGAAGGAACAATAGAAGCCTTAACGCCTCTCTCCCTTCGATACCTGTTCCACCGCAGATACCCTCGGAAGGTCCAGAGGAGTCCCTTTTTGGTCAGTCAACTGCACATTTATGTCGCTAAGAATTAAATGGTTTAAAGTCTTCAATTTTATATAGGTAATAAACCATAAATAAGTAAATTTTATAATAATTTAACGTAAAAAAAATCACAAGGTGTTTGTAATTGTATGTACACATCAAGTCTATATAAATACAATACTACATCATCATTACATACATTATATAATATGCATTGTCAGTATAAATAAATAATCTATATATAATTTCATTCTAAATAGGTTTAAATCTACAATTTTTTTTTCAAATAGGAAAAATTCCCTAAGCAAATTCTTAAATCTCTAAAATACTGGAACGAAACCAACCAGTAAACGTTTTCAGGCATCATCAGGACACATACCAAAAGAAAATTACATCTAAGATGACAAAGTGTAGCACATCTCACACTAACAGTCCAGACTCATCAAATAGAGACGGGAAACTTGCTCCAAAACGCTCCACAAAGAACGTTTAACATTGCCAAGAATGCGTTACAATAATGATAATAGGGTAACATTTTCAAGCTTTTCAAATTATCCTTTGGGTTAGTTACACCATGATTATGATTTAAGGTTGCCTGTAATATTTTAAATCTTTTAAATATGTAAAACGATATAAAGTAATCAAATCTAAAATAGTTTAAAAATACTAGGAATTTATCGTAAGACATATGATTTAATGAAAGTATATAAGGACCATTAGGAAATTACATATCACGAAACTGCATCCAAACTCTCAATAAATATAATTGATAGCAAAGATTGAGATGGGCTAATAAAGTTGTGGGGATCTGTAACGAAGTCCTAAAAAAGTTAATAAGTGCTGTGCCAACTAGTAAACGTTCAAGGGGTTGACCGAAGCGTAGGTGGGAAGATCTAGCAGATTTATGTTTGGACACCAGTCCGTGGACGGAAGTTGTAGAGATTGGTGTTGTAGGCATCGGAGCCTTTGGTGTAATTATTATTCTTTTTATCATGTTGTAAAAACAAAAAAGTGCATACTGCTTACTAACTCCCAAGCTGTACTGTTAAAATTATTTAATAATAGAGAAAACACAAGTAGTTTACAGAAAAGGAAAACAAAAAAAACATACTTATATTTCAATATTTAGCCGTGATATATTTTTTAGCTGAAAAGTTATTATCACCTATATAAATAATATTGAAACAATTAAAAGGCAGTTTAGATTATTATTAAGCATTACGAACAAAATCGACTAATATTCCTAATCTTATCTTTACTTCTGCATTTGTCATCGTATTGTAACTTATCAAAGATTCGATGAAAAGTGTCTGCTGCTCAATACCTATATAAGTTTATATAAATATTTGATTGTAGAGATAATATCAGAGAACTCGTTTGAAAAAAATATATTGATTGATTTTAAAAAAAATAATTAAGACCCCATTTTACTATCAAACATTTTTTAAATAAACGAAAGGAAGTCGAAGCTTTTGTCCTTATGTTATGTTTTTGTCAAAGACATCCTTTTGGTTAATATATATTGCGTAACTTTGCGAAGATTGAAATAGGTCGAAATGTGGTCTGAATAATCCTCGAGAGTCAGCGTGGTGAGGGTAGGACGAGAAGTCATTGGGAGGATTATGTTGGATCTGACCTTGTAATTATGGGTTCTAAGGGATGTGGATAAATATAGTGTAGGCGGAAGAATGTCGATGGTGATAGAATTCAATATTTGAATTAATTAACCTTTATTGTTAAATACTAAGGCGCACCCTACCGTTATTACTATTATTATTACCGCCATTAGTAGCCTACTATTAGTAGGACCAACCCCCATTGTTCCAATTGTATAAATGTTCTAATCATTCAAACACTCATTGTTGTATGATTATATTTCGTACTTTTCTTTCTTTCTCGCCATTCTTGGCGTTCTTCTTCAGTCAAATACAATTTAAAACGTTAAGTAATTAATGTTTTTGTACACAAATTTGTAAGTCTTTTTTTTTATACAGGTTAAAACTGCATAATTGTCTTTATTTTACAATAATTTTTTTATGGTATGCTAATTGGTTATTTCGTGCCCTACAATTCGGTCTATACGTATAACATTATCTGAGTACAATCCTTCTTTGTAATACGCAGCCCTCAACTATAAATAAATTTATAAAAAATAAAGTTATTACATATTCGGAACTGGAACTGGAAAAATCCAGGCAATCCATCCTCATTCCTCTCTTAAAGTGCACCTGATGAAAGTAAAAGAGAACCCGTTCATACTTTTAAATAAATTACCGATAAATAAAAAGCCATAGGAACATGTTTTTTATATGTTAGAAAGATTGAAAGATTACACTCATTATTATAGGTGACAGAATAGTTTTATTCAGAGTGTAATATGTAAAATTTATTAATAGTTATAGGATTTTAAGAACCTAATCTGTAATGGGGTGGTATTGTAGCGTACCTGAAGACCTGAAGACCCGAGGAACCTGAGGAAGGGAAGCCGAGGGCGGAAGGAGGGCGATTAGTGCCGCTTGTTGGGGCGTCATTAGAGGACAATAACTCAGCGCTCTCGCTTCCTTCTACTCTCCGCTTCGGAGCTTCTTCTTCTCTATCCATTCCACAGTATATCTCACACTCATTAATTTATAACCTCTAACTAAAAATATATATATTTAACAAAAAAATAACAAGAAATTCACCAGTTACTATTGATTGGATCGTATTACATGAAATGTCCGATTAAACCTAGACACACGGCAGCCCATGCTGCAAGAAACATTACCATTCTAACGGAATGACCAATAGCCGTTGGTCTGAGAAATTTTCCAACCAAAAACATTATTGGTCTCTGTGTGGTAGTCAATGGCAGGAATAATTCATTACTCCTTTCAACCCAAAGGTGAAACCATCGCATCCATTTCGTACTTTAGGGGTATTGTCATAATGCAACAAAAACTTATAAAAAAAACAATCTGCATTGGTTAATAGGATGGGGCCTACACGTTACATACTCTTGCACGACAACGCCAGACCTCAAGGTTCACGACAGATATTGAAGAAACTAAACGAGCTAATCCTCCCACAACCACCTTATTCGCCAAAATTCCATCCGCCCAGAAATTTAGGAAACCCTCAAGGGTGAAATGTTTTAAAATAATTCTCAAGTCGAAATCGCATTTCCAGAATTTTTTTCATAACTAAAACCCGCGTTAAAGAGGATGAGCTATCCCCAGGAAGGTTTGAGAATCCCACAGGGTACACATACGGCATCCAACTTGAACAAAAAATAGTCTGTACCACAACAACCTGTGGAGAGTCTTGGTTTCAGTACGTGATAGAGACTTTACTGTATCTAAGCCAACAATTGTGCAGAGAGCTCTTATATTCTTCTAATTAAAACTTTATATATATTTTTTTTAACTCAAGTAGACATTTAATATCATAATGCACAATTTTTTCCACAATGGAAAGTTTTAGTATTTTAAATTTAATATTCTAAGAATACATGATTTAGATTCATTTTTATAAACTAAGTGTAAGTATTTGAAAACAAATTAAACTATATTTGTTAAATTTAAACATAACTTAATAAAGAAACAAAGTATGTAAATATCATTCATTTGGTGAGTAGTGCTCCAATACCAGCAGTTGCTGAAGTCTTTATAGCTTTAAAAGCTGCTTTGAGTCATAAGCAATAAAGCTAAAAATCAGATCCCTACTTGGTTTTGGATTAAGCTCCAATTATTTTGGTTATATTATATCCAAGTTTTAGATTCACAGGCGCCGATGAACATTTGGACAAATCTCAAAGCTGTCTACGAGGGATCAAACGTGATTTTCAACCATGAAGTCGCCGTTCACATTAGGAGGATATTGGCTACCAACCGCTGTTATTTTTGTTTTAGTAAAAAATAGTTGACTGGATAGACCAACCGCTCTTATTTTTCCTTCTAGCAATCTGGTCAACAGGAGGACATTAGTCATAATTTATAATTCTATTGTTCGCCCTGTACTTCGTTATGTCACAAGGACATCGACTGTAGAACTTATGTTTGAGCGGAAAGTGTTGCTCCGAATTGATTGGGGCATTCATGAAAACAATGAGCGGAGGCGAAGAAGCAATATACGTTATATACCCTGAGCCGTATGTCTCCCAGATTTCTTGCAAAAATGGCTGGCCGAGCTTCTTTTTTGTCATTGAAGAATCGGGAGTCCAAACTTGCAATGGACAGATTGTGTAGGCAATGACGCAAGTAGATATTGGAACGTGCGGAACAGAATGGCGATGGAACAAAATAGGAAAGTACTGTGTCTTCTGTTGCAGGAATTGAGAACCTTTCACGGAACGCAATGCTAAAAAGAAGCAGAAACAGAAGAAATAACAAACAATAAGAAATAAAATCGAATAACATTTATTTAATTACAATTAAAAAAATGTTTTTGAACATTTTAATTAGAAGATCTCTAAAATACTGGAAAAAAACTAACCAGTCAACATTCGACTAATCAGTGCATACACCAAAATAAAATTCACGTCTACATTCCGACGTTTCGACCCTTACTCTGTTTTTACATTAGGTGATTCGTTATAATCTGTATCATTACAAATTATTAAGGAGTTTATATTTTATCTTTAAAAAATTAAGAGCGGCATTAGATGTGCAGAAGTCCCGAAACCTTTAGCCACCCGCCATCTGAGGTTAACAAAGATGTCCAAAATGTCCTAATAGACTGTATGTTATTATGTATCAATCAGAAAAAAACGCTCTAGGGTGAATGAAATATGAAGGTTGTTAATAAAAAAAAAATTCAAAAGAAACATAAAATAATTATTAGAATGCAATTGGAAAATACCATGATACTAGGGCTACAGTTTCTAAAATGCTGCAGAAAACAGTCACCGCTTCCCTCAACATGATCTATTAGCCCCTGGTTTACCTGAACCACAATATGGGAATAAAAGTCCGTCATGTTGGTGTGAGATGTGCTGAATTTTACCTTCACTGATGTTATTTAATTTTGATGCATATGCTGATGATAGCTGAAAGTTGAACTGATATTTTTCCCAGTATTTTAAAGACTTAAGGTTTTGTTTATTTGAATTTTTCAAATACATTATGGCTCTACATCCGGTGTGAGGACAAGTCCCAAGTTTCGAAATTGTGTCCCAAGTTTGTTATTTTATGCCTCTTCTTGAGTTTTTACTTATTTTTATAGAAAACATTTTTACTTCCTTTGTTTAGTCTTTTGAAAAATCTCAATTCAAGACTTATAAATACGCCACTATTATGTGTGTCATTGCAGTATTCAACTAGAAAGTCCCGAGATGAAGATATGAAAATTTTTATGATAACGAATCTAGGTCGTATTCTTCAGGCTAAAAATGGAAAACCGAAAATATGGTCACCTCAGGAATCATTTCCATGTGTTTAAAATTTAAATAAATTCAGTCTGCGATTTATGCTAAACGATACACCAAATTACACAGAAATCCTATTTTGAGATTATTTTTGGAGTAATTTGAATAATAGGTGAATAAATTCAGAGATTTGGGTTTCGAATATTCCTACTTTTTTTCCATAACTAAAACGGACAGTATTCTTTTAATGATAGTCTTATAAAGACAGTTCTGCGTGTGTCCGGTAGAGCGTCCGTCTCTCACGCGGCGGTGTGGAACCATGGAAAGCGAAATAGTCTTGTTTTTCAGTGCGTTTTCAGAGGAAGGTAAGTCATCTGCATATCTAGAGTTACGTCATAAAATATTATTTCTTGTTTAAAATTGTCATAGCTAAAAAAAGATAGTTTGTATTTATGATTAGCTATAAAAACGGCAAACAATATAGATTAAAGAAAAATTAGTTGTGTGTGTTGTGCTGTTTAATGTCTCACTGGTTATGAATTTTAATTGAAATCCCAAGGAAAAATAACAACATTAGAGTAAATTCGAAATTCGGGAATAACTCTGCACTTAAGTTATGAATATTTCTTGAAACATAGTTATTAAACCATACACTTTTTACACGCCTTATGATTTGTAACATTTAGCCTTCTGAGCAGATAAATATTATGCTTCTTTTCTGTTCATATCTGTTATTATAAAGGGACATAGTCCCAGAATAAAGTTACTTTTCTATTCTATTCTACTGGTACATATCGCTCCGTTCAAAGAACAACGACATGACTCCAAATTTTCCATTTTTGAGTTAAGTCATCAGTAGCAATTTTATAGGTTGAAGGTTTTTTATTCCATCTAGTTTTTTTTTTTAATAAAGTCAATTTTTAGTTATATTATGATTGAACTTTTGAAGATTTATGAGAATAATGACATAAGTTAATGTCTTTTGTTTTAAATATATTTACTGAAATTTACAACTGTAAACAGAAGACATCAAGTAAATATAATGAAAGATAAATCATATCCAGAGACAAAGGCAAGTAGAGAAACTACCCAATAGTCGTACTCAAATAAAAAGTTCAGCTTAGAATGTCTGAGGCCATCTTTTTTTCAGACGCCTCGGAGGATTGTCAGGAAGTGAATAGGTTGCGAGGTTTGAAACTAGTGGGTTTGAGTTGAAATGAAGTTTGTCATGAAAATATTGATATCGGGATTCGGGCCAAATCAGCAATAAACGGGACATGAAGGTCAGTATGGATTACTTTGTTCGTGACAAAGTAAGGAGCATTGAGGATTTTACGAAGGATTTTGGATTGAATACGAGAGGAATTCGATGGCAAAGTGGAGACCCAAAGCTCTATTCCGTAAGCCCAAATGGGTCTAATGATTGTCATGTAAATGAGTCTTTTGTAATTAATTGGTAGCTTAGAGCGTTTGTCTAGTAAATGTTGAAGTAGCCTGAAACGGCGAGCAGTTTCTTGTCGTTTCAGTCTAGTATGAGGATTCCAAGGTAAGCGTTTGTCAAGGTGTAGTCCTAAGTAACGGATCTGTTCTACAGGATTCTATGGGATGTTATTGAACGATACAGGAGGGCAGGAAGTCGTTGGTTTACGACGGAGGAAGTTAATGTCAAAATAGTTGCAAGCTTTTAAAAAAATTCTAATGGCTAATAATAAATTTTAATGCCATCATTACAATAAGAATGTTTTGCTTCAAATAATTCTATTGTAAAATTAGGTTTTTTGAGTTATGACATTGTTCTTTTCATATTGATATAAAATTATAATTTTAAATATCGTGTGTTATTGAAATAGGAACATTTCATTTAATACCAATGCTTAACTTATAATTGATTTGTAACATGGTGAAATCTATATGCAATTAGATTATGTATATATATATATATATATATATATATATATATATATATATGGACTAGTGCGCTAGGTTCTGTTGACTTCTCTCACGTGACCTTTTCGCTTCATTGAATCTTGAATAAGAATGAATATGTAGCAATAATTTTACATTACATTTTTACATTTTCAAAAGTTAATTGCTCTTTTCAATTTTATATTACAAAATACAATATGCATCACTAAATATGTTATTTATAAATCAGAAAAATATACACTATGTGATCATATGCTACAATATAAGGTTTGGATGTTGTAATATCCCGAAATATTACATAATAATCTACGTTATCACTATATATTTCCTTAAAATAGACTTACAGGCGCTTACTTTCTTTAATTTTTTACAGTTCAAAATTAATTTACCAATAATAAAACCGATGTAGGAATATGGTTAAGTACGCATAAAAAACTGAAATAAGTATGCCAAAAGAATAATATAGAAAAACTACTATATATACTTCAATTTACTTTAATGCGTACTTTTTCTGACCCCAATACCATAGTTTAACCATTCAAAGTTACCTAAATTTAGTTTTTTTTTAAATGCATATTTATCTTTGTTAAGTTAATTTTTTACTAGTTTACCTACTAACCCATTCGTTAAAAGGAAGCACATAATTCGCTTTATGTGCATTTTATATTTTTTAAATATTCTCAATAATAACAATAATAATTAACTTAAATTCTAGATTGTTTAAGCAAATTCCATGGGAAATGTAATTCTGTGGTGATACTTTTATAAAATTAATAAACATAATTTATATAGACTTAAGGGTGGTGAGATAGTTACCAACATGTAAATCACAAGAAAATATCATGTCTTCAAAACGGACAAGCTGCGATAAGGCACTATCTTTGCGGTCATAATTTGCAGGAAATACTTGATTGTTTTTTAAAATCGCATTTTTTATTATCATATCTGGTCGTTAAATTTATTTATAATAAAAAAAATGCTTTATCAACGGGAACAGTTATTCTCTCATCTTACCCCGGCTTTTTTATTGCTTCCTTTTATATTCTATAATATGTGACAATTACCTCCTTTATTTAAGTGTGTATGAATTCTGTTCATTTATTGTGTTAATGAAAAATTCTTTCAAATTTTAAACCTGTGTTGATTAGGAGTAATAGTTTTCAAAAAGTATAATTTTTAAGGTGAAATGTGTTTCTCCAAAACATGTCTAACCTCATGGTCACTCATGTTTGGTAACAAAAATTGTTAGTGTTTCACACATGTTAATATATAACATAATCTATGCTGAAATCAACCTAAAATTTTAAAACATTATTTCACAAAACTGTTGTTACAACAAACAGATAATCGGTTATTTGTATTATCCCTCACAATTTGATACTTCTATTTATGCTTAAGTATTTGTAACTTCTCTTTATCTATGTGTTTTTTATTTATTAATGTTTTTTTTTTGTTTTATTCTTTACTTCATTATGCACTTGTTAGCTGTAGCAGGAGATAGTTCAGATTTGGATGTATTACTTCTCTCTTTTTACAATAGTTGCTACATAATTACAGCGACAGAAGAACTCTGTGGGATCAACTGACCCTCATACAGCTCACCAAGTCTCTATAAAGAGGTACCCAAATTTGGGAGAAAGAAACCTGGGGGTTGAGCCTCGGTTAATCACTTCCCTGCACAGCCGTTGTCCTAGAAATAGTAGTATCTACCATGTACTGAACCCGATACACTTTACGGGTTGTAGTGGTACAGGTTTTTATGGTTTACGATCAAGCAGCTCATACTTACACCTATAGAGTAAAATAGAAAATAATTTCAAAATCCAGTAAGAAATTATTATCAATTATTCAGATCTTATAAAGAATCATTCGAATGGATTGGTGTTATAAATACACATATGAAAACCTTACGGTTGAGCATGATCTCGGACAAATCACCTCCCTGCACAACTGTTGTCCTACAAAAAGTATCTACAACGTACTGGACCCAGGAATCTTCATGGGTCGTAGCGGTACAGATTTTTTTTTTAAATTACTAATGAGAAATAACATATGTTCATAAAAAATAGAAAAGTATATCAATAAAAACTGTTTAGTCTAATTTTTATCAATATCAATTTGGTACTTATGACGCATATGCTAATAGCCATAATATAGTATATTTTGGTTACGATTGAGAAACCGGAATCAGTACTATAGTTAACGATTTTTAAGGATATTTTCATGTATAATAAAATAAAATATATTCGATTTATTTTTAAATTAAATATAAACCTGAAACACTACAACCCGTGAAGGGCCTCAGTACATGGTAGAGAGTGTACTATTTCTTGGACAACTCTTGTGCAGGGAGGTGACTCCCTTCTTATTTTAGGTACTCACATTAAAGAGGCTGGGTGAGCCCCAGGAGGGTTCTAGATCCCAAAGGATCTATCTCCTGCCGCTAACAGATTAAATAAAAGTCTGCCATCGAGAAGGATTTGAGCGTAGGACCTTCAGAATGGCAACTCAGCGCACTACCACTGAACCACTCCACTCTCTTTTGAATTTAACAGAGAATTTAATGACTCCCATACTAGATTTCAGGGTGAGAGGCGAGCTCATTATGGAATCCCCATTGCTGAGGAATCCCTGCATACTAGATGATGCAGGTTTAACATAAACAAATTCTTTTTTCAATCTTAGAATCTTTGAAATCTTAGGCTGCTATTGAAAAATGTTGAATCATGGATGAATAAGCACAAGTTTAGTGATTATGTATGCAAGTGACTTCCTAGGCTTTCGCGGACAGCCGCAATGCAACCGATTTAAAACCATGTGTGGGTTCGATTCCTGCCTGAATCATTTAATATTTATTCATTGACGTCCCACGGAATATGTCTCGGAACTGAAGAAGATAAGACGGGAGGCGTCTGGTCGTGAGCAGTCATACCACCTCCTACAAATACAAGCAAAAGTATTCTTAAAATGTATCTTATTGTATCTTATACTCGAAGTTTTGCTAATAATCGATTATTGTTCATCATAATCGATAATTTTATTTTATATTGTACCAACTAGGGGGAAGTACCTCCTATCCGGCTGACGGCAGATCAACCTCCCATTTTACCCAATTGTTATTCATTGATTCATTTAACTATACTAGAATATCTACTTTATATTTCAGTAAAAGTTCCCAGATATTATTCTGGAAATAAAGTTCAATTTAGTACTTATTTTGTAATCTCATAATGAGCCTTATAATTGTACCCACTATTCATATTATTCAATATTATTTTGAAATATTGAATTTGGCATTAAATGAAATAATGATTAGAAGTATTAACCATATTTCACTGCATTATCTGTATTTAAATAGCAGGCCCAAGATGTAGCTTAAATTTTATTTTTTGAATCGATCCATTTTTTTATTTGAATTAAAAAACAGGGCTATTTTGTGTAATGGATTAAAGAAGTTGGGAACAGTGGCTTTGTGGTTTGCAAATTTTAAAAATATTTATAATTTAACTGATCGAGCACGACAAAAGAGTAAAGGAAAAGTGGTTCCTCCACCCGTCGCTAGGCAACGCCAATAAAATACTACATCAATACAACTTTTTATGCAAAAGAGAGGTTTTTTTTTATTTAAAAAAACTCAAAATCTAACCTAAAAAATTGCCAAAAGGGTGTATATTGCGCATCAATCGCAAACAAAAATCGCAACTTTTCTGAAAATTAAAATATCCAAATTACTCTAAATATATAAATACACATTCTATTAATAGATGAAATAATTTTTTGTATAATTTAATTTAATAAATTGGAACATATATTTAAAAAAATATTTTTTTTTTCAACCAATTAAAATGGTTGAAATTAAAAATTTATAAAATTTGACAATTAATGTTGCAACTTTTTTTGTACATAAAGTTTTAATATAAATATAGGATTAATTTAACTTCAGAAATATTTGATCCTAATATTCTTTTTTTATATAAACCCATTTTACATGTAATGGAATTTGAAAAATTAGAACACAATTTTTTTTTTAAATCGCCTTTTAAAATCATATAAAATTTTAGCATTTGTCTTATAATTTTTTTGTTCATTAAGATTTAGTATAAAGATAGGACTAATACAACGGAAATATTTTATTTACTCATTACATGCATATGCAAGTATTGTATATGCTTAATAATAATTTGCGTATTTAAAATTATCAGTGTGTTCTTGATCAGGTATATACTGTTTGTAGTTGACATACTAATTTTCGTTGTAGATAAATTGAAAATCTGATATGAGGAGACCAAAATGTTGCGAAAATTAGTAAACCAAAACAGAAAACACCACATAGGGGATAATACTAGTGTTATTAATTACAATAAACTTATAAAATTAAATGTATTTCTTTAATCTGTATATGACACAAATCAACCTCGTATTTTAAAATAAATAATATAATAGATTCAGGAAAGGTGAATTAATATAAATAAAAAATAAATAATAAATATTGTATGGATAGAAATATTTGTTCAAGTAACGGTACTGCTTTCAACGATGAGTCAGTTCTTCAAAGAAATGGAATCATTAGCGGTGTACCGTTCCTTTTAAGTCTTGCGTCTTGACGGTAAAATCCGGCATTCCACTTCAATCAATATAATTCTGTTAATTAAATTATTACAGTTTTAATTCGTGTAAACGTGTATTTTATAAATTTTAAGTGTTCAACATTTAATGAGGTTTGTTCCAATTTTTTAGTTTTTTGGATAATAAAGAAAGAATCTCATTTAATATTATTATAACGTGTTATTTACGATTAGGGAGCAGGGTACTAAGTTGCTATGCTGAAGATTCTGATTCAAATAGCCTGGATCAACAAACCCTCATGGGGCTCACTCAGCCACTTGGGGACTCTTGATAGGGGAAAAACCTAGTGGTTGAGCGTAATATTGGCCAAATCACCTCTCTGCACAACTGTTGTCGTAGAAACAATACAGTCTCCATCATTTACTAAACCCCATTATGGGTTATAGCGGTACAGATTTTTATTATTTAGGTTCAAAGAGCTCATACACCTATATAGAACAATAAAAAATGACATATTGAAATTCAAAACCCAAAATCTTTATCTTAATTTTTCTTAGCTGATAACGAATCTTTGGATTGGATCGGTGCTATCAATACACATATGATGTTATCTCATATTTGCTATTTTTTATTATTATTATTAATATTTATAATAATAATAATAAATATTATAATATTTATAATATTATTATTATTATTATTATTTTCATTCAATAGCACCCAGTAAAAAATGAAAATCAAGAAAACAAATCCAGAACTTCATTTAATTTTGTAATATTTGACCGAGTAGGTCAATCATAATTAACTTTTTATATATAATTTGTCATTATTTATTCGAGGATTCATTAGATTTCAACAAAAAAATAAATTAATTAAATATATTTTTTGTTACTTAAAAACATGATAAAAAAAGTTTTAATTATCGCTGTCCTCATACAAGATTGAAAAGACAAGAAACTACTCGACGTTTTCGGCAGCTTCAACATTTACTGGACAAACGTTCTAAGCTCCCAATTAATTACAAAAGACTCATTTACATGACATTATCAGACCTATTTGGACATACAGAGTTGAGCTTTGGGGCTCTACTAAACCATCCAATTCATCTCGTATCCAATCCTTATAATCCAAAATCCTTCGTAAAATCCTCAATGCTCCTTATTATGTCACAAACAAACTCACCATCATGATCTTAATATCCCATATGTTGCTGATTTGGCCCAAACTAGATACCTATCCTTCCATGACAAGCTCCATACACACTTGAATCCGCTAGTCTCTCAACTTGCTTCCCATACTATTCCTGATAACCCTCCGAGGCGTCTGAAAAGAAGATGGGCTCTAGACCTTCTACTATAGAACTTTATTGGAGTGTTATCGATGGGTATTCTCCACAAGTGTTATTTGTTTTCATGTCATTTGTTCATATCAGCAAATTTACTTGATGTAATATCAATAAATTAATCTAAAAAAATTATCACTGTGTATTTTATTTACAATCTGGTTCAAATCCGACAGTGACAGATAATTTATATAATCTGTTAACAGCAACGAAAGGACTCTGTGGGATCTATATAGGTCCTCGAGGGGCTCACCCAGTCTCTATAAAGTGGGTACCCTTAATTGGGAGAAAACTTAGCTGTTATGTGTGATCTTGAACAAAATTCCTACTTGTAGAACCGTTAAACTTGAAATAGCGCAGTCTTTGCGAAGAAACTGGGCCCTTACACTTCATCAAAAAATATAGTACTGGTTTTTAATTTGAATGGAAACAAAGAATGCATCGATTTAAAAAAATAAAAGAAGCTATATCTTATTCCAATATTTTGATTTTAGGACTATTATTACAATACAGAAAAATAAGAATAAGACACTTTTCATATGAACTATAAATTATTTTTTTTATCTATAAAACAAACCTAAAATAACAAAACATTCATTATTTTGTTTAATGCATAATACTCAATATATCAAAATAATACTAGGTGGGTTTTCATATTACAAATTAAGTATTAATCTGAACTTTTCTAGAATCATATTGGGGTTAAGTAAAATGTTAAGTACCTACTGAACACAAATAAATGAACAGTTGTATAACTTTTAGAATAGGTCTGCTGTTAGCTAAAAAAAGTTATGTATTATATTTTATTAACTAGCTTAGCATTACCAAGTATTTATTTGTATTTTAATTACCTCCAACGAATGTGTAAGAGCGTTGTTTAACTGTCCATGGATGGGATTAGTGGTTGTTGATTGCCTCCAAGGCATCCGGGATTACAAATTTATGGTTACCACGTTAAACTCAGGCATAAATTTTATGCCGTGACATTTTGTGGAGGCCCAGCCAATGTTGACGAAGCAGTTAAAACTGAGAAGAAAAAAAAGTCTGTTAGCTGAGAAAATATTAGCCGACATGTTTACGCTTTTTCCACAAATCTTAAGCTCAGAAGCTTCTATTTCACGAATGACTGAGATGTTTGTCGTAATTCTGTCCGTGAAAGCCTCGGTGCCAACGAATTTTAGTAAATTTTTTTTTTTTATCATTTAGGAAATTGAAGCTTCAGTGACGCACGAGTTAGTTGATGACAACAAATATATCTTTAACTCTAATACTGATTGTTCGTCTACAAATAATAATTTGTTCATTTTTAAATCAAGTTTAAATCTATAAGCTACAAATGATTTTTTGTATATCTTAATTTTTCCATATAATTCTTTTTACAAAAAATCATAATTTGATTAAATCGATTAAATAAAAAATTTAAAGATTCTTTTTTTGTGTTGTTTTTTATATATTTAAAAATATTTTAATACATAAAAAATTTAAATACAGTAAAATAAATAGTTCACAATTGCATACAACTAATCTAGTACGTCAAATAACAAAGTTTATATCAGTTTAATATTAATAATTTAACCATGGAGGATAGATGATCCTCAGAAAATATTTAATAAATATGCATTTGTGAGGTATCTATAATTAAGTTTACTAATTATTGGGACAATTTTATTAAAATTATGTATTTTTTCAATATGTAATATATAATTATTTGTCTTAATTAAAAACATATCAGCATTTAATAAAAAATCGATATGATCTTGTCATATCTTTTTTTCAAAATATTTTGGACCCGAAGATGACTATCATAAATATTGGGTCGATTCCTATGAAATGTACGTTTTAAAAGGAAAGGTTATTAAGTAAAATAACTTTATTTAAAATATTTACCCTCATTTTCTATATACTTCTCCCAACTTACTATTTAATTTTCAATCTCAGAACTGAAAAATTGTGAGTTTTGTGATCAAATCAAATCTGAATGTGCGTTTTCGTCTTCAGAATCATTTACAAATATTTTACCTTTAAGAGGGTTGTCCAAATTTCTGAACAGATGGAAATCTGTCGGAGATGAGTCTGGGGAATAAAGTGAGTGGGGGAGGACTTCGTTTAGTTTTTTCACTGACTATCGTGAAACATGAGTTCTGACGATATAGAATAGTATAGGCCCCTTACGATTAACCAATACAGGCTTTTTTAAAATAATTTTTTGTTGTATTATGTTGATATCCCTGCAGTACTAGGGATGTGTATATGTAGATGTGTATGTTATGGTTTCACCTCTGGATGAAACGAATAATGTTTTTTGGATGCAAAAATTTCTCAAACCAACGGAGAATGGAACGGATCACCACAGCACACATCCCCGAACGTAATGTTTCTTGCAGCTTGGGCTGCCGAATACCCAAGTTTGAACTCATAAAAAAACTACATAAAAATCGCTTGTTTCCATGGTCATATTTGATTACCTGTTGAACGTGTGTTCGTTCAATTGTATTGATAGTAAATATTTAAAAATAAGAGAGGATTGATAACACCTCTATAATCCGTAAACATAAGCATTGTAAACAGTAAAATGGAAGAAATTTTCCATAAACTTGCGAGTATTTCCGGATAGATCTTTACTTCAACTTGCAACTTCAACTAGCGCCATAGCAATCCAACAATGCTGTTTGGTTTTAGGAGATCCGGTATCCTTGAAGAAGATGTCTTCTAGGAAAGGCATAATCCCTATTCAGAAGGGAACACTGAGTTGAAGTACCTGTCCAGCCCTGGCAAAGGGTAAAGCTTAGGGCGGAGAGTACTACAATTGTACTTCGGGTTTGGGTCATAGCTTGCTAGTGTGTGTATGTGTACTAACAAGGTCACTGTTGTTAGCGGCTACACGCTACCTGACAATCTGTTTGTATTCGGGAAACAAAACACTGGAAGAATAAATAAGTTTTTCCTTTTATGTTTTTCGAGAAATATGCAATGGTAAAACAGTGTACATGGGGCGATTTCAAAACTGGTTATACCTAACTTCGAACATTCTATTAAAAGTACTGCATTTAGGACAACTGTTATACATGGAGGTGATTTGTCCGAGATCATGCTCAACCGCCAAGCTCCTTCCCTCAATTAAGGGTACCCTTTGTAATCCACAAGAGGGTATGCAGATCCCACAGGATTCAGTCAAGTCTGTTAACAGATTAGATATTTTTTCTGCTACAGTCGGATTTGAAACCCTCATCATAGCAACTCAGCGCTTAGATAAGAATTGAAAAATAAAATTTGTGAGAATGGTGGATGTACACCATTTTTAAACTAATACATTGAAGGCGGGCAAATTCTGTACTTCTTTTGATTTAGTCTGATTTCCAGTAAATATAAAAAATAAAGAAAAAGTATAAAAGAAAAAAAAATGAAATTAAAATCTTTTCTAAAAAGTATATTCCGCCGATTTTTAATCTAACCATTCCTTATATAAAAAGTGGTTAAACGTTGCTGATCATCTTTTGATATGATCTGACTTCCATTCAAAACGATTTTTTTTACGATTATATTGTTCATATGTGTTTTTTATATAGTTCATCTCTACGATTCTCCATTATATATTTGTTGAGGAATATATTATATATAATATACATATTATTTTTAATGTGTCACTCAAAACATTATATATATTTCTAAGGGACACATTAAACTCACAATAATTTGAAGTCTTATAGTTTCATATCACAGATGGGTAAATGCTGTACATTTTTTTTATCAATTCCGACTTCCATTATAATAATCTTTTCTTGTATTTTTACTAATTATATTACTCATCCTTGTTATTTATTTATATCATTTATATTGGTTCTTCGTTACGTTTCTTATCCTAAAAATATTTCTTAAAGCTGATGGGCACTTAGTTAAATACACTTTAATATAATCCGATAGCAATACATAATTTTGAAAATTGGAAATTAATTATTATTATGAAGGAAATAACGTAAAAATAAAATTTATGTTTCACAGTCATGATTTGTTAGTGATCAATCTGGGAGCTGGAATCGCTATCAGTTTTGACGACATATTGGGCATTTCCCGCAACTTTATCATGTCACTGGTTGATAAAATAATATTTATATTTTTCACAGCCAAATAAAATAAAACTAAATATTTACACAATAATTACTTCTATATGATTACTGATAGACATAAATAAAATCAATAAAGGTACGGACAAGAATCATTGTTTCAAGAGACTTCAGGTCATCTTTAGCGATTACATTTACTTTCACTAATGCCCACCATTTCATGAATCAAGTACAAGGTTTTTTGGCTAGGACTTTATCGTAATAAACGATTCATAACCATTAGAGGGAAGTTGGCCTTATGCTTTGAGACGATCTGCAGCATCAGCCCACCACCACCAGCTCAGAAGAATGTGGTGCAACGAACACCTAGAAGAGAACTGTAACAAACTGCACTGAAGATAGCATGAATTGGGGCATCGTAAACATCCCGCTTGTAGACTCTTCGGCGTCTGCTATCACAGACAGAAACGCAACTCGTTATTAATCACTACAGCATTCTAGTTTGTGTCCTTAATTGAACTCTATTAATTAAATTTTAATGAATTAAAAAAACATAACAACTCCTCATCAACAACATCCCAAGCGCTACAATCTAAGGATCTTTGCTGCCTGAATGATATTCCATTTTTCTCTATCAAGAGCGGCTGCCCACCAATATCGAAATCCACCAGCAAGTTATAATAATGTCTAATAAATATTGATACAGTTTATAATAAAAATACTTGGGAAAGTAAATGCCGCAAAATTTGATGTCCCTATTCATTTTGGCGCAGTTAAGTATGCTTCCAATTCTCTGATAATATTATTTGGTTAATTAGACTTTCTAATAATGTATCATTTTTAAAAGAGGAAGAAAATGCTCCCGGTAGAAGCCAAGAAAATTCTCTTACATAGGGAAAACATTTTATTGGTAAGCCAACGTTTCGACCCACATTGCAGGTCTTCTTCATGGCTAAATATACATGATACAAACAAATTAAAATAATACATGGCACAGAATAACACTACATGTAGTATATTGATAGAATAATGTTATATGTACTAAGTAGTTGAAACAAGAACCAGAGGGGATTGAATTATATATTAACAAAGAGGTACTGTTTAAATCCAACAAAGTAACAGATGAAAAATTATCCAATAAAGTATCCGAAAAAGGTAACAAATGAAAAATTAAGAATTAGAACAGAATTATAGTAGAATGCCCAATAAATAAAAGAATTTTCTTGACCTCTACCCGAACCATTTTCTTTCTTCTATAATTCTGTCCTAATTCTTTGTTCATATGTTATCTTTACCATACATTATTTTAATTTATACGTATCTTGTATATTTAGCCCTGAAGAAGACCTGCAATGTGGGTCGAAACGTAAGGTCAACTAATATTATTCAACATATAATTTTTAACACTTTTCGTTCTGATTATTTTTAGTTTTCATGAACTTATCTATCACTATCTAGATAGGCTAATATTATTTTTTTTTTAAATATCCTGAACCAATCCGAAAATCCTATCGGGCTCCACTACAGGATCTTCTTGGCACTCAAGTGTGGTCTGATTCCTAGAACATTTTCAGGTCTAGAGCTTCCTTTGGCAGGCTTTCAAGTCGCTACAGACACTCAACTGATTGTATAGGCTTCTATTTTCATTAAAAAAATATCATATTATTCTTTCAAACCATCATTACTGTTTCATTTTATTTCTATATCTAAGACGTGAATTCCAAGATGGAATGGATGCAATGGATGAATAAGAAATTACCCCAAATTAAATATTCCAATTTTTTTCAGTTCAATTTTTCTATTTTCAACAAACGCGAGTTACTGTTGGAACAAAGATCCCAAGAATGGAGTGGGCACTCCAAATGTCTTCTTCCAACTTCAAAAATCTTTTTAACTTGGAGGCACTGTCCATACAAAGATTTCTGAATAATTGCAAAATATACGGCACACGGATAAAGTTTAAAATTAACAGCGAGTGCACCTCTAACTTTTCTTAAATAAAGTAGAATTATAAATCCAGATCTGTACAATTTTATATGAGCATTTATTGTAATTGTAAAACCTATTGTAAAAAAAGGTAAAATTTGTATAACGGAGGGGTATGACTCATTACGTAAAACGTTTAGTTGTCGTGTCTAAGGTCCCTGTCTAAGGTCCGTGTCTAAGGTTCTGAGCAATAAATAATGAGATAATAATAAAATCAGATAGAATCCGAAGTCTACTTTTGTAAAAAGTAGTAGTTGAATTATATCCCACTCCTTTCTGTAGAACAAATACATTGCTTGAGGCTCCATCTTGACAAACATATGTAAAACTTGGAATCCACATATTTTAATCATTTCACTTGTTTTTCAATGACATCTAAACATGAGACTAACGTATGGAGTATTCTTCAACTTCAACTAAAATTCTGCTTATTACATTAAATAAAGATGGTCACAGTTTCTCAACAAAGTATAGTCTCCATATTTTCTTTTATTTATCTCTTTAATTTTTTGTAAATATTAACAGGCTAATTCACCACTTACTAGACAAATGCTCTAAGCTGCAGATTATTGGGTTGCCCCGAAAATAATGAAGTATTTGATTTCTTTAAAATATACCTCCTAATAGTAAAATGTTTATGTTTGTAAAACTTTTGACTATTATAAATGCAATCACTTATTAACCTTCATTCAAACATAAAGTTTGTTTACCTCTGCAACATACATTACCTGTCATACCTGCGGTCCAATTCAGGTGAATTGGGACATTTGTTCAAAGTTATGTGTTCCGAATGAAACTTTTACCCCTACTTGACTGTATACCTCTTCAGATACTATATACTATATTGCCCTCATTTATAAGCATTGTATATGTATTGTTATAATACAGTTGTAAATAAATAAATTTCACTCCATTTAAATTAGGAGTATCGGTTTCGCAGAATGTCTCTTTTAAGTTTTAAGTTTTCATTAGTTTCCTTTTTAATATTCTCGATTCTATTTACTTGTATTAGTATAATACAGTTATAAATTTCATTGAAAAAAAATGTTGAAAAAGTTTTAATAAGGGGGGCATGTATATTTTGGTAATCATTTCGTCCATAAACGAACGTTTCAACAAACATATATCATTACTATAATTTATTTTATTGTTATATGATATAATTTTTTTAATATTTTATATTTAAACGAACTTCGAGTCCCGGTCCTGGTCATATATTATCATACCATATATTATCATATTAAATTTTCATTTCCATACTAAAGCTTACAATAACTTCTATTTCTGTAAAATATTAAAAAAAAAATTCATATTTATTTATTGATATTTACAACTGTATTACAATGGTACAACAAGTAAATAGACTAAGTGATACATATTGACATGAGATAATGACAAGTAGAGAAACTACCCACTGGAAGTACTCAAATCACAAGTTCAACTGAGAAGGTCACGTGGCCATCTTCTTTTCAGACGCCTCGGAGGATTATCGTGAATTGAAGAGGAAGCTAGGTTTGAAACTAGAGGGTTTGAATTGGAATGAAGTTTGTTATGAAAGGATAGATACCGAGTTCGGGCCAAATCAGCAACAAAAGGGACATTAAGGTCACTATGGATGACTTTATTCTTAACAAAATAAGGAGCATTGAGGATTTTACGAAGGATTTTGGATTGTTGGGATTGGATACGAGAGGAATTCGATGGCTTAGTAGAGCCCCAAAGCTCTCCGTAAGTCCAAATAGGTCGTATGATGGTAATGTAGATGAGTCTTTTGTAGTTAATTGGGAGCTTAGAGCGTTTGTTTAGTAAGTGTTGAAGTAGCCTGAAACGTCGAGCGGTTCAACCCTAAGTATCGGATCTGTTCTACAGGCACCAGTTGGATATTAAAATATCAAATATGAAACGAATAAACTGTTAAAACTTGTAACTCAACTCGAAGCGACAACCTACGGAACAGATACCAAATTTTAGTCCATTTGAAGTCAGTTTTTGGAAATTTTTTTTCAGTAACTCAAGGGAAAGGTTAGCTATCTTGGGATAAATACAGACAAAAGAGGGACTTTGTAAACGTTCCAGATGTAAACGCTAGGAGGGGGAGGGGGAAGCGGGGCACTTCCTAGGCGGAAATCGGGACGTAGGTGGAGGGGGAAGTCGGGGGTGTGGAGGGGATGGCAGACTTCCTGGTGTGGTGGGGGCCTTGGCGGCAGTCCTACTCTCGCTGCTGGCCAGTGCACGCCGGCTCAGATAACAGGTGTATCATCTAGTCAGTGATAGTCTTCTGTATCGACTGCCTGCCGCTTGTGGATTATATCTCCCGACCAGCCGAGCCATCAGATCAACAACATCAGGTCAGTCCCAACATTGTTTACACTACGGCGATTGCTGACAGTGACCGAAAAAAAAAACGCTGTCCTAGTAACTGCAATATCGTTATCACCCGAAGCGAGGATACGGCACGCAAGTGATGTACGAAAATACGCGGCGGTATCGGATAGAAATATTAGCCCCGTATCAAGAAGGCTGCCAGTATCAGCGACCTGTGACTAGCGATGTGACCTTATCATCGGCCAGGTCATTCAGTGTGTTCCTCTTCCTGTTAGTTTTTTTTTAAATTTACAATTTTTTTATTATTAATATTCAAATAAAAAATAAAGAAATATATTCATTTCATAAATTAATAGAATAAGGCAACTGTGAAATGATATTATTTATGTGACAGTCATTATAAATTGATGCGGGGTTTGACGGTCTTGTATTATTTGGTCTTGAGTGTATGTTCGAGGGAGGCCGGTGGGAAGACAGATCTTTGCTCCGCTGGCTGCCCTCCTCCTATCAGACCCTTGATGTATTCACATAGACAATTCCTTATGAATCAGTGTAGCAACCGCATTTGTGCTAATGAAATCTTCAGCCATTACAGATTCTCAGTATTCTCAAGTGGAAATTTATTGACTGACAGGAAGTGGAACAGAGACAGCTTATCTTGGCGAGGAGGATCCGGTCGCCCGGATGGTAGTGCACCTGTTGCTTCGCCGTCCTAGGTCTACCATCCCCTTTAGCATGTGTATACATACATACACACACAGATATATATATATATATATATATATATATATATAAACACACATAAATAATTGCGATGTGGCTTTAAATGTGTCATGATTACCGTCGCTAGAATTGAAAAATAACATTTAACATTTTGGTTGAAGTCATTAATCTAACTTATATTCGGGTTGTCGCTTCGATTGAAGTCACACGAAGTTTTAAATTTTCATTCGTTTCATTTTTTAAGATTTTGGAAAATAAATATTATTTGTTTATTACTGCCTGTATATAATTAAAGAACCGACATAAATATTGTTTAGGTCATATCATCGTCCATACTTCGAAATGTTGTTTGGAACGTTGGAATTGTTTATTTCTATATTGATATGATTACTTAAATGTATACATTTCCCATAATTAACTCTCTTTTTCATCGCACGATTATTTTTATTTTCTAGAATATTATAAAAGAAACGTATGAAAAGTTTAAATTTATGATCAACTCAAAGCGACAACCTGCAGAACTGATACCTCAACATTTTTTTTCGTGAATATTAAAAAGGAAACGCATAAAAAGTTAAAATTTGTGACTTAAATCGAAGCGACACCTTGCAGAACTGATACCTTACTTTGTTGTATAGTTGTTGGCCTCACTGATGATAAATATTAACGGATGGTGGGAGTTATCAAAGTGTTTCCAATTACTAGGCCCTGTAATCAGGTTTACGGTTCCTTCTGTTTGTATACGTTCATCGTCTGTACGGGCAACAAGTGAATACTAGTTATTTTCTTTTAAGTTCTAGCTACATAGTTAGTAAGTAATCATCTTATCATTATAGTTAAAATAATTCATTTACCATATGGATTGGAAGAGCTTAGTTAAGAAACTTAAAAATCAACAGCATTTGTTTATATTTATACGATATACATGATGTTGAATTGAATCATTAAATAACCAGGTAACCTAGTCATTCTCAGTGTTTATATCTTGTCATTCCTAACCATTTCTATTTTTTATTAATGAATTTTAATCATAAACATTTGTGAAGTGATCATTCGTATATCAAAAGGACGATTATAAAATCAAAATACAAATAAACCGTACCAAAATATTGAGTATTAATTTATTTTTACAATAAATCCCTTACGTTGATTCAGTTTGTATACAATGCTGTGATTATTTTTAAAGTATAGTTTGAGCAATGATGTATAATATTATTCTGATATAAAAAAAAAATAAATAAAAAACTGAACTGTTGCTTCTGTTCTTCCGATACACTTGTTGATCGTCAATCAGTTGGGGAAGCTACAATATGTCATAGGGGCACACTTAATAACGACTTTCTGTCAACTATTAATCATTAACACAAATTAGTTCAATATTAAATTAATTGCATTGGTATTATTAAATAAATTTAATTAAACTATATCCAATTATTTTTAACCTGTTTTTTTTTCGGAGAAACATTTATAAAGATATATTCATATCTCGATTTTGGCTAATACTTATGTAAATACTATATGTGTTCATTTAAATTGATGAAGGTAAAATTACTTCGGGTTTATCTTTTTTTTTTAATTTAAATTTTGATTTTAACAAAAAGTTATTTATTATTCGAATGTCGATTTATTTTTTTTCCATACACCACGAATTGGTATTCTTCATCCGACAAGCAGGAACGAAAACGGCACTGTTCAGCCATTTTGAAAAATCTATTATGCAAGAACGTCGGAAATAGAAATAAGGTTGATAAAAAATGCATTGTTGCATCGCATGTCCTAATAATTTGGCATTTAGCGTGTTTAATCGATCACTAATATGTGTAATAAAAATAAAACAGATAATCTGTTTTTTATAAAATATACTAATATTTTTATTTTATTTTCAAAATTAACCAAACTATCACTATGATCCGAATTTTATATTTATTTAGTAATTTTACTATTGTAATTTATGAAATTAGTTGAAACCACATATTGATAATTTTCTTATCTTTTCCTTATTATTTTTCAATTTTATTTAATACGGAATTTATTTTTAAAGAAATGTTTAAATTTGAGTTAGCTCCACCGTACGTAGCCTGGGAGTTTCGTACGTTTTGCAGAAAAGAAGTCTGAAAAACTAAAATCCACTAATATCAGTCAATGAAATATTAGCATCAAGCCACCCACGTTTTTTTACGATTTTACGTTGTTGGTTTTTTGTTCATCGCACTAATTTTTTTTAAGTTAAAAAAACTTATTTCCTACTTTTTACTTTTTTTACTAGCAGAGAATGTTTTTTTTTTTTTAGATTTTAAAACTATTATTTATTCTATCAATAAGGAACATTTTTACGCTCGTATCGCAAATGTTTAATGTTGTATTAAAAAAAAATATATGAATAATATAATATTAATATAAATAATGAAATAATTAATATAAAAATATTTATATATAAAAATCAAAAAAAAAATCGGAGTGTAATCTTATAATAGTTAAAATGAATCAGGACTAATTAATAAGTAAGAATAATTTATTTCATCTAAACTATTATTTTGATAAATATAAAACTAACCCTCTTTATTATATATCGTTTTTATATTATCCATATTTATTTATTTATTTATTTTTAATGCATCATGACTATTATTAACGTGATATGTTCGTACAACCTATGCCAAAATACATCCTTACCTTCGTTCTGTGAGACTTTTCAATAAAAACCACGTGCCCTTTGTTATTTTCCTCCTTTTCAAGTAGTAGGAAGAGGTTGGAGATGGGCATAAGAGCACCCGCGTTTACTTTCTTCGCAATGTGGTTAAACTTGGGCAGGAGGCTGGAAAAGTATAAGTGAGCTCTGTAGTTGAGTTAACGGTCTGGGGCAACGATCTCCGTCTTATCCCAAGGCTCTTATTCCCTCAATATTTAATAATATTTACTTATTTATATTACATATTTATTAGTAGAAACGTTAAATATTTACTTCCAAGTTAGATTAACTAGAATTAGTTACATTAATTATATATTTGTTATTTATAGGCATGTATTTTATTCAGTACGTATTGTTTTACTATTGTACACACGTTTTTGGGTAAATAGTATTAGGAAACAATTTGTTTAAAATTATACTATTTTAAATAGTATAGTATACCATAGCTGCTCAGTGTGTAGAGTGCTGTGTTGCTATTGATAGGTTCCGGGTTAAAATTATTTAATCTGTTAATTGCCAGAGATGAAGTTAGTATCCTAAAATGGGAGAAATATCTCGTGTTTGAGTGTGATCAAGGACAAATCTCCTTGCACAACCGTTGTCTTAGAAACAATACAATACCACGTGCTGAAACTATTTGAACTGAATACAATTTTTAAATCCCTCCGTAATTATTGGATAACAATATTTTCACAATACCAAACCGTAAACAACACTCTTATCTATTTGGTTGAGCTATACCTAATATCCACTTTTTAATTTATTACGATTTCTATGCCTATTTAAAAATATAGATATTCAGCTGATAGTTTTTTTTTCTATCCAAAGAATTTTACATTCCTCATAAATATTTTGTTATGTTGATTATTTTCTAAATAATCATTGTTTCTGTATAAATCGGTTTTATTGTTCAACTTGTCATGAGTATGGTTGTGAAATAGAGGTATGTCCATTTTTAATTAATTATAGAACTATATGTGTGTGTATATATATATATATATATATATATATATATATATATATATATATATATATGTATGTATATATATATATATATATATATATATATATATATATATATATAGAGAGAGAGAGAGAGAGAGAGAGAGAGAGAGAGAGAGATAAAGATATAAATTATATTTAAGCTTTTCTTTCTAACTCCTTATGTAATTATTAAATAAGTACTACTTTACAATTTCAAATCGTAAATTAATCGACAATTATTAAAAATAATCTTTTATGTCTTCTGATTATTCTGTTGTTGTTTTTTTTTGTCCCCAGATTTCTACATGATTACTGCTAAATGTTTTATTTAGTTTAATATTCCGTAAATAATTATTGTTTCTGAGCTAATCGGTTTAATTGTTCATCAACTTCCTTGTCCTGAGGCGGTGTTTGAGAAAATATTCAGGTCGGGCAGTTGATGGAAGGAATGACAGGAATTTCCGCTCTGCCCCAACGGAATTAGAAAAAAAAAATGTAGTCAACGTTTTGGTATGGAGTCCTACCTGAGTAACATTACCAGTTTATGTTATTTTTATAAATATCAGATTATAATTTAATTAAATGTAAGGGTATACATATATATTTCTTGATTGCCAATGAGTTGGCCAAATAACTAGTTGTCATAATAAATTTTAAATGCTTAAAATTTATTATCTCTGAATGATTTATGATTGGATTTTTCTCCAACTGCTTTTTTGATTAATTAAAATTCTATCTTAAAAATATTCAGTTTATTTCAAATATTTTATTATATGTTTTACAAACCATTATCATAAATACATATTTGTCTCCATGAAATACCCCATATATTTAAAAAAAATACATTTTCATAAGTTGATATATTAATTTTGGATGGATAACTCCTTACGTTTTCTACATTTATAGAAATAAATAAATTAAAAATTTCAATTCTACATCAATCATCTCATTTATCAAAATATTCATCTTATATAAGTGTATTATGTATATAGTATTATTTACTATAAACAAAATAGTTTTGAAATAGTTTTAAAAAAATCCATAGAATTTTCAGAAATATTTAACTTCAATAGTATTAGTTGTCATTTTATTTATGGGGAAGAAAATAGTCTGGGTGGAAGTCAAACAAATAATTCCTTATATAGAGATAAACTATTTTATAATTTAAATTATCCTTACTTATGTATCTGGTTTACTCCAATGATAGGAGGTGGACTTGTCCTAGGTCACGCTCAACTGCTAGGTTTTTCACCCTTATTGTGGGTACCCTATTTTTATAATATTTTATAGAAGCTGGGTGAGCCCCAGGAGGGTTCTAGATCCCGTATGATCCATCTCCCGCCTCAAACAGACTAAATAAAAGTACTGCCTGCAGCGGGATTTGAACCAGGATTTTCGGCATGGCTACTCAGCGATCTACCACTGAGCCATTCCGCTCCCACCCATATCTATAAAGTCAATTAATATTATTCAAGACAAATATTTATTACATAACCTGTCAATACAATTTCGAAATTTGACGCCCAACCTAAGTTATATATTATCTTTATGTATAAATAGTTTATCTCTATTTAAGGACTTATTTCTTTAACCTCCTCCTGAACCAATTTCTTTCCTTTAAATATCCGAGTTAACGAATTTGTTTTTATTTCAGCGACTAGTTCTATCCATCTCAACACGTATCATTTTTTGTTTTGTTTTTTATTCGGATAATATTGTAAATAAATGTGTACATAGGTAAATTAAAAAAAATTGCGACGCCTGTTAAGTATAACGTAGTACATAAACAACGTCATAAAAATGCCATACAAGAACACTGTCAGTCAATTATTATTGAAGCAATGTTCTAATTTATCATTCAGTGAGGGCTCGTGTGCGAGTCGTGCTTTGTCCTAAGCATGTGTGGACACGATGGGGCTTATTTGTAAGCAGATGAAGGTCCCTTGGCTCATTGTCAGTTTTCAGATATGTTAGCGTGTAGTTTTATATGCATTGCATTATACACGAGTCTTTATTTACAGTTTAGGGGGTTCGATGAACTTTTGGCTCCGTAGGCATTCTTCGACGTTCGATTGAATCCAATGGCTGTTGTCCATTGCATAATATACATAATACATACACACACACACACATATAAATACACGTTTATACGAAGTATATACTAGTTCTAACGTACGCATAACGTGCTATTATAAATTATTTTACGTTATTAGTTTCCTGAGCAGATGGGGAAAAAATCTGAAAACGGGTTTATTATTAATGATCAACTTGTTATCGCCTTTACCATCGGACACTTAGAGATTTTTTATAATTTATTTATTGAAATTTTAAAGTTAAAAAAGAAGCTCTTTAGGTTCTTGAGTTCAGCACATGATAGCATGACAGAAACATTACTGTAACTAAAAGTCGTGAAGGGAGATGTTAGGTGTTAAAAAAAAAATTAATAAATACAGTTGTATATTTGGTTCTGTCCGCAAGTTATTCAAATGTTCTACACTTGTGATTTTTTGTATTAAATCATGGGAATGTAGTTATTAAATAATTTATTCGAAATAAGTTGGGCATTTTTGTAATTCTATAATTTTTCTATGTGTGCGGGATAGCTCAGTGTTGAGAGCGCTGAGATGCTGTAACGAAGGTCCAGTTTCAAATCGGGCAGGTAAATTATTTGATCTGTTAGCAGTCATACGCGTCCCCTGTGGAATCTGAAGATCCCTCGGGGCTTACCCTACCTCTTAACCAAATTTGGAGAAACCATTCGCCACCATGTATTGAACCCAAGACACTTCATGGATTGTAGTTGCACAGATAATTTTTCAGCCGGTTCCAGTAACAAAAAGAAAATGGGTCGAAATAGCAAATAACTAAAATATATTTGGATTATATAGACACTTTTGTGATCACTGATAATAACGTGCCTTCTTATCAAACCTCCTCCCGATAAAAAAAAAAAAAAAACACGCACTAAACTCCTTTTTAACACGTTTTTATTAGCTTTGCCTGTACGTATGCATGTAACAGAATTTTTGAACTTCTATTGCTTGCTTTTTTCTTGTAAAATATACGCAACTCTCCTGTTGATTTTGACAGTAGTCATATGCTTGTTTTAATGTTTAAGCCATGCATGCCTTAGTTCACTCATGAGTACTTGGCACAAGAGACCATATATACAATAGTTTCTCTAACTATAATTTTTTTTTCAAACTATACGAAACTCCCCAGTTGATCCTGCCAGTAGTCATATGCTTTTCCCAAAAATTAAGCCATATATGCCTTAGTACTTGGCTCAATACATAAAGTGGTTTTTCGAACTATAATTTTTTTTTTTGCAAAATATTCGAAACTCCCCAGTTGATCCTGCCTGCAGTTATATGCAGTTATAAGATTGTCTTGTATGCCTTAGTACTTGACACAAGTTTTCGATCTTCAACTTCTTTTCGGCCAACCCCTAGGGTTCCCGAGCCTCTTGTTCTTGGATTTTGGACGCAGTTGGGAGGATCCTGCTGTGGGAAGACGTGCGGGGGCCGGGCATCGGCAATTGGTCCCTATTAAGGAGCCGGGTGAGAATGAAGAAGTGGCCGAGGCATTTCCTCATGTTGTGGTGGGGGGCCGCCTCGCGTTTCCGCTATAGTTCCAAGGACAAACTCTTCTCGATCACTTCCTTCTCCCTTCTTCACTCCAATCTCGGCGGCGATAAACGGTATTTTTCAACATAATTACTCTTATTATTACTTATCTTATTATTAATTATCTTTTATTGATTACAGACCGCGCTACATTAATCTTATTACTTGGCCCTAAAGATTAAAATCATTACTATTCTGGAATCTTTTACTTATAATCCAGTTCGTATTTACAAATAGAAATACTTCTTATGTACAAGATGTCTGTTATTGTTTAGGTCACTTATTATTGCACTTTTATTGATAACTTATGAAGAACATATGAGGCGTCTATTTTTTCTTGTTTTTTTGTAATTTTTTTTTTTGTTAACCACTCCACATAAAATGATATTACATGGCCGTAAAGATTTAAATCATTATTTTCTTTTTAAATATTTACTTTTAATCCAGTTTGTATTTACAATGCAGAAATATTTCTTACGTTCAAGATGTCCGTTAATGTTTATGTCGTTTATTATTGCACTTTTATTGATAAATTATAACGCATTTTTTTTTCTTGGAAGAAACATCGCAATTTTATTATAGAGTTTTTTATTTAAACAGAATAAAATTTAAAATAATTAGTCAACCTCAGTTTAAAAAGAACCACATAAAACCAATCACAAAAATTGTCAACATTATTCTTAATTAATATAAAATTCAAGAAATTTTATCGATAAATTATGAAAGACTTAATGACGTTTAGGCGCCTTTTTTCTTGTTTTTTTTTTTGTTAACCAAGCTACTTAAAATCATGTTACTTGGCTGCTAAGATAAAATTATTATTGTTCTTGAATATTTTACTTTTAATACAGTTCATATTAATTAATACTAAATTTTAAAATAAATCATTTAATTTTTGGCAAAGATATAACTTAGTTCATGCAATTTAATTTTAGTCTTATATTTTTGTGAGTTCTGTAATAATATAATAATAATGTAAGATTGTACTGGCTTTTAAAAGTGGCTTATTGAAATATCTGGAAAATGCTGAAAAATACTTATTAAATAAATTAAAAATTAATAAATGCAGATTATACTACCGTTCATTCAAACATTAATCTGCTTGGATGAATAATATTTTTTTTTAAATCTATTTGAAATCGTATTTATCGGGAATTGATTTTTATTTCTTACGAAAATAATGCACCTGTTTTATGCCCACAAATTGTTTCGAGTTTTTTTATGGCGTGACAACTAAAAAATGCTGTGTTAAAACTTTTTAAGGAGCAACCTATCTTGTCTCGGACACAAAGTTTTGATTGCGTCAATCCGATCTCGAAACCGAAACCACCCTAAAAAAATAATTTGGCACTGGGAAGGAATATAACTTAAAGATACTATTCTTGGCCCCTAGAACAGTCGCTCTATCTATTAAGAGGTCATTACGTCCTACCGCCTCTTCAATTCCTCCTCTTCCGGACATCTCTCCCGAATTATTTTAATATATACATGTTCCTTTTAATATCATTCAAACGTTTATTAATATACCGAAACGGGACGATAGCTTTAAGCTTGATACTGTAGAGTTTGTTGAAAGTATGAATTACCATTCTTTAAATTCGAAGGTATATTATAAGTATCTTGTATAATGTTGATTTATTATTATTATGTATGTGTTTAAAATTGATTTTTGTACTTCATATTCCATTGTTCTAGTTCATATATTTTAAATAATACCTTTATTTTATTTTATAATTTAATTCATCCTTACTTTTGTATTAGGTTTACTCTAGTAGTCTTATTTTAAAATACTTTTTTGTCTGTTTTATTCTTTACAATTTTTTCTATTTTAATTTGATTGTATCTGGTCTGAAGAATACCTGCAATGTGGGTAGAAACGTTGGTTTTATATTAACAGTTCAACCCTATTTAAAAAATTCTTTCTCTCACCTCCATCAGACCATTTTCTTCCTGTACTTATTTTTAGTTAATTGATCAGAACCTATTATATTGTTAAAATTAAATTTATCTTAAACGGGTTTCCAAATATTTTAGATAGATGTAGGTATATATTTATCCGTAGATACACAAATATATATAGGTCACTCCTACACGTGCGTATTTTAATTAATATTTAAGTATTGATTGTGTAAGTGGTGTTTCTTAATGAGTCGTTAAGAAAATAAATCTGATCCTTATTTTGTATTATTTATTTGCATTGTAAATTTCACGATATAACAAATGGGAAGTGCATTATAGTGCATTTTATCCCCTTTTATTTACGGTTAACATTCCCATTTAAATATTTGTTTTTGTTATTTTTTCCGAGATAACAAAATCTTATTCCATGATTAAATCTTAAAAACAATCGATTGATTGAAAAAAAGTATCGTAATTTTCATAAATAAACACGCAACATAAAAAATCGTATAATTTACATACTAATACTTAATTTAGTTAAATAATTAGGCGATTGGTTAATGATATTTATGCTCCTATTTTGCTAAGTACTCTCAATAATTGCGTCGTAAAGATTTACAGCTAAATCCTCGCAATTACTTTTAATGCTCCATTTATTTTTTTTCTAATTACTTCCTCATTTATGCGCCATATTGCCATGTGGCGAGGAAAAAATTATTTATATTGTATTATACATCTGTAAATTAATTAAAAATTATTAAATATTTTATTTGAATTGCTATGATTAAACGTAATATGTTTTACATGCGAATAAATTGAAAGCTATCTTTCAAAAAATATGTGTATGTATTAGCGTAAACAAATCTTTTAATTTTCGATTCGATAGGAACATATAAAAATTCTT
The DNA here is from genome assembly GCA_037127475.1 of Arma custos. Taxonomy (NCBI): domain Eukaryota; kingdom Metazoa; phylum Arthropoda; class Insecta; order Hemiptera; family Pentatomidae; genus Arma; species Arma custos. Next base: position 34,192,896 of record CM073761.1, on the reverse strand, counting down.
ATATACTCGATATTGTTACTATTTTTTTGTTCAGTTATTTAAAAAAAATGTATTTATTGAAATTTTCAACACAATACAGAATATATCAAGTAAATATAATGAAAGATAAATCATGTCCTGAGACAAAGGCAAGTAGAGAAACTACCCAGTAGTAGTACGCAAATAAAAAGTTCAGCTTAGAAGGTCACGAGGCCATCTTCCTTTCAAACGCCTCGGAGGATTATCAGGAATTGAAGAGGTTGCGAGGTTTGAAACTTGTGGGTTTGAGTGGAAATGAAGTATTGAGTGGTATGAAAAGATTGATACCGAATTCGGGCCAAATCAGCAATAAACGGGACATTAAGGTCATTATGGATTAATTTTTTCGTAACAAAGTAAGGAGCATTGAGGATTTTACGAAGGATTTTGGATTGTAAGGATTGGATACGAGAGGAATTCGATGGCTTAATGGAGCCCCAAAGCTCTATTCCATAAGTCCGAATGGGTCTAATGATTGTCATGTAATGTTGAAGTAGCCTGAAACAGCGAGCTGTTTCTTGTCGTTTCAGTCTAGTATGAGGATTCCAAGTTAAGCGTTTGTCAAGGTGTAGCCATAAGTACCGGACCTGTTCTACAGGAATCAGTGGGATGTTATTAAACGATACAGGAGGGCAGGAAGTCGTTGGCTTACGACGGAGTTGTTCAGTTATAAATTTAATTACACACTGATACTTTAAAATGATGAAGTCTATTGTTACAGAATTTTTCAATATCAAACCTTGTCTTGCTTAATATTTTTACTCGCGCCTAACCAAAAGAACACTTACATAACTTAAACATTGGCTTTTTTAGTTAAGCCTTGAGTAGCAATTGTATTGGTTGAAGCTTTTTAATTCAGGAACGACTTATCTGATATTCATTTTGCAACATGTTTCTTTTTTCATATTTTAAGTTGAAGTTTTGTGAGAGTAATGACATAAGTTAAAATAAATAAAAATTCTAATGGTTAATTAAGGGGTTTCATTACTATCATTACAATAGGAATGTTTTGCTTTACCCCATTTTTTTAATTAGGTTTTTTATTATTTTAATTTTTTTTTAACTCACATGGAACTTTCAAATACGTCTATTGAAAAATTAGGTTTTTTGAGTTATGGCGTTCGTTTAAAAGAGCTATATATAATAATATACTCTAACTAATCTGCAATAGCTTTATTGTAAAATTTTAAACAATACATAGCGAGTAATTTTACGAAAATTAAAATGCCCATTCGAGGGTGCAGCTAAAAAGTTTTGAGTGCTGGTGTTCTGCTAAGCTTTCCCAATGATCTGTTCCAAGAGTGAGGCGTATGTTCCGAAGATGAGATAGAAACCCAATAATGCTTCGGACTCCCCAGAAGCCGGAACCAGAAGCTGCTCAAGAAGTATCCTTGAAGGTCCTTTCACCATCAACAGAAGACAGTTCAGGATTTCCTAACAGCGACTGCATCGCCTTTCCGAGGTCAGACGTCTTATCAATTTCCCATTAGACCTTTTCAACGATAGTGTCGACGATCAGCTGTTCTCTTTTGTTTCTGTGATATAACAGTCTGTAAGGTTGTTGATAAATTTATTTTGTTTTTGTTTTTTATATTTATCACGCTATTTTGTAGATCCGTCATTTTCATAACCTGTAGTTCGGTTTAAATTATGAAAAATGCATTTTCTACTTATACCGTTATAAAAAAAAAATCAAAGTGGTAAGTCGTTTCCATTCCCACGATCTCATCATTAGTGTTGAAAACCCCTTTAAAAAGTATCATATAAATTATCAAGTATTATTGACTACTTTATCCATTTACGTTTATCGTTTTTTTTATATTTATTTTTTATTGTTGATAATATTCTTTCCAAACTCTTGACCTTTTTACCGGTACAGTATAAATATAACTACTCTTCCTTCCTGAATTTTGTTTACAACCTTAAACATTTTATCTTCTATGTCCTTTAATTTTTAAATTCGTCCACAATTTATATTCATCGATTTTTTTTTATCCCGTTATAACTAGTTGTGGTTAATTTCATTTAAATTAAATTAAAGTTGCTCTAGAGAAAGAATTTTAGAGAATATAGCATTCAATCCCTGTTAGACTGTTTAAATGGCGATTAAACCTAGCCAATGTTAAAAGTAATTAAATTATACGTTTATTTAATTATTTTTACTTTATTTTTTATCGTAAAAAGAGTTATTCAAGATTAATGTTAAACATGTGTAAAGCCGATTTATAAGTTCACTTCAGTAAGCTAAGTAAAACTTAAAAATAATAGTAATAAATAAAAAAAGGAGGAGGAAAAACAATAATAAATTAGTAATGACTGAAACCAATAAAACTATTATTAAAATTCCCATAAAAATCTCCTAAAAAGAAAAACATTTTTCAGGTTTCATGTTCTAGTCTCAATTTCAGATACTTACCTCTAAAATTGCTTCCATTATACTTTCCAATACCCTCACTTATCCTCTTTCTACGTCTCAGCCTAGTCGGTACTAGTTTTTATCCAACAGATTGTGACGCTACAAAAATAATCGTTGACGAGAAGATTGCATAAGATAACCAGGTAACCTTATATAAGCATCTTTATGCCAATTTCGAACAGTTATGTTCCGGTCTTTAAACGTTGTCGCTGCAACAGACTGTGGTTTGTTGGGTTGCAACAATCTGCACCTTACACTCTACTGGTATCTTTTTAATATTTCATTAGTGTAATTATTTTAATTTAATTACATGTTTCCGTTCCATCGTAAATATTAAAATTCTTAATAGAAGTTGAAAATTAAAAATTATGCCCATAATACTATAGTGTTATAAATACATTTGTTGAAGACATAAACATCCCTTATACACTCCATGCATGCATATAAAGAAGCATAACAACTAATATAAAAAAAAATAAATAAAATAAATATAGAAGAATAAGGTGTGCCTTCAGTACTTCAGCTTTTAATGTACACTGTCTATAATCACTTGAATTATTTAAATAGAATATTTCATATGATTTAAATTTTAAATTATTTCATTATAAATTTATTATATTCAACTGAATCCTATCCGTTCATGATATATTAACATTTTATTTATTTTATTATTTTTATTTAAAAAAATAATTATTTCAATTATTTTATTGAGATACATGTCACTTTTTTTGGGCAGTATAATAAAAAAAATCAGAATGCTTCTCTTCAAATAATTTTTCATTATTTTTTACCTTCACTCATATTCAGGTCTGTGGTTGTATTATTACACTTATTCGTTTAAAAAAAAACTACCTCTATTTTTCTAATAATAAAACAAATTCAATTATTGCTATTTAATATCTCATTGATATTGGTTAGATACCTGTATTTAATTCGAGATTAAAGCGTTCAACAAAAGACCAAATTATTGTATGATGTGCGTAGTTTTCATTCAGATTTGTACTACATTTATCATTATATTGTTATTATAAAAGTCTCAAACAAATACTAACACCAAAAATCATAAACCCTTTCGGTTATAATAATATTTATATAAATAAAATTGTATATTATCGTGAATTTCTTTTGCAAGTCTTGTTCGGTGTTCGAGCATTTTAAGAGAAGATCCAGTGCGTTGAAACAGGCCTTGGAAATAAAAATTCCGACTTGGTATAAAATGAATTCATTCCGTATCCATTGTTGGCACTGTTGTTTGAACACGTGGCAGTCTTAGTAACACTTCAATGGTTTTTTTTTTCCTGTGTCTAAGCAAAGAAGAGTGATTGTGAGCGTTAAAAGTACTTATTTGAAATACCATATATTCATTTATAATATTTTTTTCTTATTAATATTATTCATCTGATTTATATACTTTGGGTAGTTCGTCAATCAGCTTTAGTAGGCTTGGCCCGTGGCTGTAGATTGCTGCAGTAAAATAAAAAAAATATTTAAGGAAGAAATAGTTGGGGGTGCAGTCAAAGAAAACACCAAAATAAGCATAACTTATTTATTATGTGCCGACGTTTCGGCCTACAATGTAGGCCATCTTCAGGGCGAATAGAACACGCACAGCTTGGGGAGCTCAGAATCCTGATCTGACAGGATTCTGAGCTCCCCAAGCTGTGCGTGTTCTATTCGCCCTGAAGATGGCCTACATTGTAGGCCGAAACGTCGGCACATAATAAATAAGTTATGCTTATTTTGGTGTTTTCTTTGACTGCACCCCCAACTATTTCTTCCTTAAATTAGAAGATACAGTCGACCAATTCTTCTCTAAAAAAAAATATTTATTACATTTTTATAAATTAAGTATTTAATTTAGTTCCAATTTTTACGGAATTCATGTAAGATGGGTTATATATACATTTTGAGAGCGAATTCAACATCGTTATCTTTCTACTATTTTATTACTTTTTCCTACCTCCCAACCAAAAAAAAATAATAAAAATTACAATAATAGTTTTAAATACATGGTCCGTTTTCACCTCTATGAATGATGTAATTGAAATAATTTAACAGTAGCTATATATCTAATTTTTTAAAAATAAATAATAAAAAATTGTCTTGTTTTTGTAGACCCGCAGTTAATATTATTTTTCCTATTGCAACATTCGTGTCTACGCCCAGCACTTTACGGCCCCCCCCCCCTCGTTACGCCTATGATATATGGGGAAGAAATAGAATGAAAATGGTCCGGGTGGAGGTCAAAGAAAGAATTTCTTAAGTTGAGATATATTATTTATTGGAAACCGACGTTTCGACCCACATTGCAGGTCTTCTTCAGGGCTGGATGGTCAAGATACGACGATATATTAAAGTTTTGAAAAAAAAATGGGGATGGTTGGGTATACGAACCCATAGGTCCGTCCCTCTTACCTCTGAATTAACCTTTCTTGCGAGGACTCAAAAGTGACCATTTGACCCATAATTGCGGTGGATCTAGTTGATTTATTCGTGGGAATCATTTGTTGACTCGTTGGTGAGGGTGTAGTGGTACCACTAGGCACGGAACCTTCTCCCTTTGTAAGGCGCTGATAATTCATCCTAAGGACGTGGATGAAATTCGATAACCCTGACAACAGAACAATCCTCTTCTCCTTTCTTTTCTTGTTTTTTCTTCCCCCCTCTGTAAGATCCCGGACCTAAACATTCCTCCCTCAGATGTCTTCCTGACAAAAGAAATGCGCAGGTAGTGAGCACCATCCCGCTCGTACCGTTAAAACTGCCCTTATATCATTTTACAAAAGAAATGGCATAATTTCTCCTATATTTATATCTATCTAGTTCTGTATATAAGTTGTACTAAAAAACAACAACATTATAATGGTACGGGTGGAGGTCAGAAAAAAATTTCTTTAAATAAGATAATTTATTTTATAGCCAACGTTTCGACCCACATTGCAGGTCTCCTTCAGGGCTTAGAATGATGGAAAGGGTTGACATTTGACTACCATTAAATTGACAGTTTTGGTTAACCTCCACCCGGACCATTTTCTTCTATAGGTCAATTATTATTATTCAACATTATAATACGACTTGCTCCTGTCAATATTTTAAGTAACACCGATATGTTATTCAAAATTTCAATCATCCCTTTTCTTGTTATTCTTCCATAATTTTAATTTAATAATGCCTTCAGTTTATGATGAGGTATGAATTATTTTTTATTTTTTTCATTTGTTAATAATTTTGGATTACTATGTTTTATGTCTTATATTTCATTACTACTTTTATTGTATCCCTTCATTCTGCAATTTTAATCATTCCTCCTCACGTAACTCTTCTATACTTTATTTTTTTTATTTTATTACTGTGCCATTTGTTCTGAATAGTTAAGATTCTCCATTAATATTCTCCAACATTTTTATTAGTTAATTTATTTATTTATTTCTTCTCTCTTTATATTCCCCCACATCTCTCTTTTTCAAATACCATTCATATGATTAATTTGTATTTCTCTGTTTATTGCATATTCGATAATGCTCTATTCTTATTCCCTCTGTTTTTATATTTATCTGAAGGGTTCCTCATTTTTTTTGTATCACTCATATCTCTTGATGCCTATATTTATTTTGATTCTTGATGAAGGTATCGTTTTAATTTGTTAGAATATGTATATGTAGCCCTGAAGAAGACCTGCAATGTGGGTCGAAACGTTAGATTTAAAATAAATAGTTCTCCTTATTTAAAAGATTTTTTTCTTACCTCCACCCGGACCATTTTCTTTGTCATATATAAAGTCAACTAATATTATTCATGTATAATACAACTAATTGATTCCAATATAATTGGATAGGCATTTACTGACTCATCATATCGAAATCTGTTATCTTCCCATATGCTTTTAAGCCCGGAGAATCATTGCCCTTGATCCCTCCTATATTATAAACTTTTGATCCCTTTTATTTTGGAATATTCCATTTAGCTACGGAAAATATTACGTAATCTTACATATATTCAAAGGTTATCCTGTAATGTTAATTGAATTATCGAATAAGGAAAATCCGTCCGTGTAATTATGTTATTTGTAACTTATTTCGATCAGATGTAGGAAACCTTTTTTTCAACAGTTAACGTTTTGCTTAGATTAAGGCTGCGCATGCTTAATGTCGTCAGTTTGTCCTTGTAGACAGTTTTCCGGATCTTAAGTGGCTTGTTGATTTAAGTCCTTAAGTGTTGCAGACTTCGCCCCTAATACATACAAAGACTTGTGAATTTAAAACAAACACCTAATAATAATAATAATAATAGTCTTTATTTATATGTATATACAGATTTAGCTTCTTCAATATTTACACTTTTTATATACACCATTTTGTATTTACATATAGATCTTCCCTTTAGGGAGAATAGAGTCTTTGGACGGAGACTAGCCGAACCTTACAGGTGAAGTTGCTGGCATATATTCCTCCATAGGTCCCTGTCTCGTGCTGATCGCATAATAAATTAATATCAAGTATTTAAGATACTTTTAATCTTGGCATTTGTATCTACGGTACGATGATTCATACTTCCATTCAATATTGATGTGTGCATTTCTGACCGAATCTTGTTTTTCAGGCTTCCTCACGATCTATTGCGAAAGTTATCAGATGTGTATTATTATAACAAGTGAATGTTAAATTGAACTGTTGTGGGTGTAATACAAAAATATTTTTTATTTTCAGGGGGCCACTAACATTTCAATAGTTTTAGGCCATTTTTATCCCTGTATATGAATACATTATATATTTCGCTATTTTTGCTGAATACGTATGCGGTTTTCACACCTCCCATTTAGTTTATACTAGAATAAAATTTCACTTAATTTTATCATTAAAAAAATCGTAAAGAACATTAATTTTGATTCGCAAAGTTCTATTCATGAATTTCCTCCGTTTTGCAACAGTGAATACTTGTTATTTTTCCCGTTTTATGGGATTTCACAGCACAGCAGTGTTTTTTTTAAATGGCACAGTGCTGACTCTACCTACCTTTGATTCTTCTGGGTCAATAGGAATATCGCATTTAATCTGCCGTATTTTATGGCAGCTTTTAAATGTCTTTTATTAATAATGCATCTGTTTGGCCTTTTTATTTCTCGGCCATACAACTGCATTATTTTTTTGTTTTCATGATGATCCATTGAAAATCTATATATTTAAAAGTAATTATACTATACTTGTTGGGTGGTTATTAATTATATAAATTATTTATATTACACTAAAACAGATTTAAAAAAAAAATTAATTCCAAATAAATATTTAATTTTCGATTGTTAATGTAATATTAGGACACATTTAAGCAGGTTATTATTGTTTAAATAAAATAATAACATTTACGTCTTTAAAAAAAATTTAATACTGAAAATTTTGATTAATCTAATATTTTGCTTTGCTTACACTTAATGATTACATTAAAAATATGAATTAGTTGCAACGAAAATATCTTACGTATGTTCACTGGCTATCAAAGACTAAATATTATGATATATAAAGATTTTTTTTAAATTAATATCTTGTTAATAATATTGAAAAAAAGGGCAGGCCGAAGCGTAGGTGGGAGTATTGCGTTAAGAGTGATCTTGCAGATTTGGGTTTGGGTGGTGCTCCGTGGACGGAGGTTTGTAAACTGAGACTATTGGTATCGGCATCGAGCCTTCGGGTTCGCAAAGCCTTTATTATTATTATTATTATATTGGAAAAATGTCATGAATTGGTTTAAAATCGTTGGAACCCAAGGAATATATTATTGGCATATAGATAAATAAAATAGCTCGGTAAAACCGTTTCTGCCATCTTGGATTAATTTTTATCCCGATCATATTAATACATCATGAAAAATATTATCAACGTCATATATATAGTTAAGATATACTATACGTTATAATAATTAAAGATTTTTTAAATTAATAACTTTTTATACTGAAAAAAATGTAATGAATTGGTTTAAAAAGAAATTATAATATTATTAACATATAAACAAAAAAAATTCCTGATAAAAACCATTTCTACGGTCTTGGATTAATTATTATTCCGAATATATTTATATATCGGAAAATATATTATCTACATGATATATACTGAATTGTCGTAACTTCCAGACCACAAGCCTCGAAACCTGTTTTCGATCTCTTCCTGATTTTCCAGAAACACTGGTTAGATTTATGTCTTGGTAATTTTTCATATTGTTATCCTAATTTTATAGATTTTTTAATAATATTTAATATAGCTATATAAATAGTTTAAAACCGCTTAGTTTACAGATGTTATAATTATTGGTTGTTCTAGAATCTAATGATTTCTTTGTAAGTAGGAAATAATTTTAATTATATAGAATCTCATCGAGAACGTTCGTGATGGATTTAAAGAAAACCAGGCGATAGCATTCACTTTACATTAAAACAGTCATATTCTGCAATTCTGTAAATTCTGTAAACGTAGCTTTTGCATAGATCATCAATGTTTAAATAAACTCAATGGGATTTTACCTGAATGATGAATAAATGTAGGAAAAGATAAATAGGAAGTAATCAAATTATGTAAATTTAGCTTTATTAAAAGTTCAGAATAACGTTTGAGCAGCTCTAGTTAACTAGAGTTATACCGGAAGTTTAAAAGTTTATTCATTAACAAAGATACGATAATATTTTAATAACATTTACTAAGTACAAAATTGCATGAAACAATTAATTACTAAACATGAATTAAACGTTTTAATTATTAATTAAAACTAAATATTTTTGGTTGGAGCTATCAAGTTCCAATATCAATATTTTTTTATTTGCCTAATGACACAATTTTTTTTCTTATTCTTTATGATATTGGGGAGTGTATAGAGCGCTAAATTGCTGTTCTGAAGTCCCCGGGTTCAAATCGAGCTGTGCCAGATTATCTAAACAGTTGACAGCCATAGATGTTCCCTGTAGGATTTATAGACCCTTCTGGGGCTCACACAAACTTTATATCACTTTAGATCACCTTCCTGCACAACTGATCTATTAGAAACAGTACAGTCTCTACTATGTTCTGAACCCAAGATTATGTTCTTCAATATACAATGAAAACACTGATACTAAACATGTAACAATTATTTTCTACCAACTTCTAAAAATTATTTGTATATCTTTTTCTTAAGAAATTATATGAAAGCATTTTTCAAGATATCTTACCGATAACTCATGACTCACACTTACTCATATTTGTAGATAATAATTTAATCAAAATATTAATTAATATCGGCTAGTAAATAAATTTTGATAAATAGATGAATTTCCATATTTAGAGTAAGTTTTTATTTTAAATAAAATTTAAAAAAAAGGTTACTTTTAACTAGTTTTAAACTTTAAATCGCGTAATGCATACGGTTATATTTAAGGAATTTATATAGTTCAATTTTTTTTTGCATCAGTTGTCGCTTTGAGTTGAGTCACAACAAGTTTTAAATTTTCATTCGTTTCTTTTTTAATATTCTCCCAAAATACAAATAATCGTGGTTTAGTTTAGACTAGAACTAATCCATGCATAACGTATTCTTATCAAGTACATTAGATCGTTGGTTTCCTTTTGCAGGTGGAAAGAAAAAATACAGACTGAAAACGGTTTGGTACCAGTTCGTTTTCTTTTTAATATTCTATATAAAAATAAAAATACTTTTAATACTGACTGTATATAGTAACTATTACTGACAGTATATAGATTACAGAACCGATTCACACATACTATTTAGGTTGTACCAACATCTATACTTTGAAATGTTAGTTGAAACGTTTAATTTTTGATTAATTGATTACTGAAACATACACATTTCCTAAAATTACACTCTTTATTTCGTACTGAAACTCACGATTATTTGTTTCTTTGGAGAATTTTAAAAATAAAACGACGGAAAAGTTTAAACAGGTGATTTAACTCGAAGCGACAACTTGCGGAAGTGATACCTTTTTTATTTAATTTTGTTTTAATCTTAATTTTCATATTGGCCGTTGGGATTATACAGTGGCGGTGAAGTTAATGTTTAATACTTCATATTTTTATATTAAGTGTAATAATTTGATGGGGTCCATTTCTAATGGTCGGTAAGTTGTAAAGCGTAGCGAAGCTTGATGCAATAAAGTTGTTGGGCTTAGCGAAAGTATTCCTGGTTAACAAGCCCTGAGCCGACTGATATACGTCCGAGGCGTAGGTTGGAGGATCGCTTTAAGACTTCGTTAACGGAAATGCCGTATATCTTCCCGAATTCGTCTTGGAAGGTGTTCCCCTGCCTGGCGGCCTTCAGTCCCGGAAGCCCGTGTTGTAGGAGGGGATGACCTCGCCTCCTCCTAGGAAAACGTCAAAGGAAGAGGAAATTATTTCTGGACGGTAGCCGCTTAAGACTGGATATTGACCACGTGACTGCTTGTGTCCACAGGAATCTCAAGCGACTATGGTTTAGCTCATCCAACGAATAGGAACTTTCCGGGTGTCTTAAATATGCGGAATTAACTCATTGAGGAAATAAAATTAACCTTTTAACACACACAGGTGTCACATTCTAGTGAACTAAAAAGGTATCAGGTTAACGTTATTTAACTTGATGTAAATTTTTGTTAACTGTACGTTAGTTATTTTTATGGTATACGTTCCGTAAGTTGTCGCTTCGAACAAGTCGCAGCAAGTTTTGACTTTTCATTCGTTTCCTTTTTAATATTCTCGAAAATAATTGTATTACAGACTGTATATATAATAGTAGTTATTACAGACTGTACAATAATAATAGAAACTACCAACTTTCGAGGTACCAACATCGTCAGGGCTAAAATAATATACTGAAATTGTAATTAGTTTAGTTAATTCATTTATATATGAATTGTAATTAAAGCATTTATAAGATCAATCAGGAGCTTTAGATATTAAAGTTTTAGAAAAAATATTTATTGATGTTTACAGTATTATAATAATATTACTATAATAATAATAATATTATTGTTGTATTATAATACAACAAGTAAATATAATGAATAATAAGTAATGGAATGATTTAAAGGCACGTAGAGAAACTATTCTCTGGCAGTACTGAATTAATAAATTCTATTTTATTAATTTAATTTATATTTAAATTCTATTAATAAATTCTAAGATCACGAGGCCATATTATATTAAAGTTTAAAAAAAAGGTAACAACAATCGGTGAAGGATCGTGGGTTCAGTATATGGTAGAGACTACTGGTTTTGAGCCTACGATTGTTCAGGGGACTGATTTGGACGAGATCAATCTCAACCACAAAGGTTTTCCCTAATTATACGTACCCACATTATAGCTGCTGGGTGAGCCTCAGGAGGATCCTAGATCCCATAGGATCTATCTCCGGCTGCTAACAGATTTAATAAAAGGCTTGCCAGCAGCGGGATTTGAACCCACGACCTTCGGCATGTCAACTCAGCGCTCTTCCACTGAGGCACTCCGCTCCTCAATACTATTAATATTATGAGATCATTTGGCCATAAAATATGCACTCGTTTTATATCTTCATCGTATTTCTTTTGGTTTTATCTCTTTTTTTTTTATGGTCTGTTTTTTTTTGTTTTGACAATACTAGTTTACTCATCCAGTCCCCAAAACATGCCACCCGTTATCGAACAACACACGTGTCCACTGGTGCGTGTGGTGTCACACATACTTATCTATTGGAAGTGTAGAGTGACTATCGGCAATGGAAAGGTCATGAGTTGTCTGTCGTTATAGGTTAGCTTTGTATATTGCTATCGGGAGATTGTGACGTAAATGTTGAAGCAACTTGATCCACGTAACAGTTTATAGGGGAGTGATCCCACGTAACATTTTATAATACTTCCTTCAGACCTCCTTACCTAACTCTCCCTCCTTGTCTATTCTTTCCGTCCGAACTGGGTCCTGGGATATCGCATATTCATCCTGGAAGGTTGGCAATCGTGTACGATAAAGGAAGGTTTTACCAACGTAACAGAGGTCAAACTCGTCAGCTTGGTAAGCGTCTGAAGAAATGACATCCCTAATGTTATTGGCTGATTCTTTAAAAAAATAACTACTTAGTTATCCTTACAAAGCGGATCAAAAAAACAACATTATAATAATTCATAAAATGTGGTTAAACAGTTTATAAGTAACAAAATATTATTTTTATTAAAAAACCTGTACCACTACGACCCTTAAAGAGTGTTGGGTATAGTACGTGGTAGAGACTGTTTCTAGGACAACGCTTGCTTAGATATGTGGTTTGTTCCAGATATTCGCTCAACCACAAGATTTTCCCCTTAGTTATTAATATATGAAATCCTCATCACTTAACTTAAATTATTCTTAATAATTATTCTTAGTATACTTATTCCGACTTTTTAAAAATATTTTTTTTTATTTCATGCTATTTTTAACAATTGCACATTTTGTTATTAATTTTGTCTGTACTCTCTTAATTAATCATCTGTACTGAATCTATATTTCTCTTTTATTTTACCCATCATGCATTAATCGAAATAGAAATTTCAAAGCCTTGGTGAGATTTTTTTTAATCAAATGTAAAATTATGTAACACTTAATATAAAGAAAAATGGTAGGATATTTCACTTCAGATTTTCCAATCAATAGTAAATTTGACCTTAATTTGGATATTATAAGTTGATTTGGTGACGTCACCGCCCATTACAACAAAATTTTCAGTACATATATGATTTGTTCTTCATTAACAACACTGCTTTATTAATATTATATTAAATGTAATTCTCATCAGTTGTACAATTAGTAATTCTACGAATTTAATACCCTTATTCCAGCTTTTTAAAATTCAGCTTCATAGATTTCATGAAATTTTTATATATTTTTAACGGGCATATGCCCTTTTTTTTTAAATAGCTGAACTGATTCCATATTTCTCTTTTAGTACGTTCATTTCATAGATTCATTCTAAATTGAACTTGTGTATTTCGAAAACTCGGCGAGATTTTATCCAACATATTATACAATAATAAATCGAATCGTATTTCCTTCAGAGTTTTTCCAACCACATTAAATTCGAGGTTATAAGTTACATTGTTTCTGAAGTGGTTGGTCGATGGTAGGAAAACGGAGGGAGGCTGGAGAAGCCAGAGACAAAAGATGATTATTTAAGTTGTCTAGGTTCTATTCTCGTAGAGCTCCAACTGATATACATTTAGCTCTGGTCCCCTCCACGTACTATCTTTCTCCTATGCTACTTCCTATCAGGGCCTCCGAAAGGCGTAACAAGTACATCTATTGATATATTTGGTGACGTCACCGCCAAATTATATAAATATATTATAATATATATATATATATATATATATATATATATATATATATATATATACATATATAATTTATTATTTTTATTTTTCCTTTACTCCTTGGTGAATCCCCCTCTTTCTAAAAATTCTTCCGATGAGTAAAACATTTATGCCATATTTATTTGCATTGTTTATTGATTATACTACAATTTAAATTTCAAAGCATCTATTATCTCTGAGTTTAATTGAGTCTTGTTTTTTAAATATCTTCATAATTGCCATTTTATTAATTTATGTATACATTTTTTTAATACTCGCTTTTCCACTGAAACGGCAATTACGTGGGAATAAGGAAAATATTTATTTATGAATTTTTTTTTAATATAAAGATTCAAATGAATACAGATCCGTTTCCTGTCGTTTATATTTATTCGTATATTATAGATTTGAATCATCGAATTGTTTTTTCAAAGGGAACTTATTCAAAATACACATTTTAAAATGCCATTTAATAATTATCAATTAATTACTATAATTTTTATTAAATTAATAAACCCATATTCAGGTAAAAATACACAACTATTATTTAGGTAACTTTACTTTCGGACTTCCTAAGGTCTTATCAAACTATTTTATAATTTAATTTAAAAAATAAATAATTCTGATCATATCTAAAACAATGAAATAACAATCTAAGCAAATTTGTTTTTGTTTTTATCATCAATTAAATTCATAAAAAAATATATTAATGCCATTAAGCTGGTTGATTAATTAATTTCAGTATTCTTTTTTAAATATTAATATGACAGATAAATAAACTATAAAAATATACCTTATTAAAGATTATTGATTAATTTGTTTTTGGAATTATGTATTTTATTAAAAAATATTATTTTTAATATTAAATATTATGTTGTTTTCAAATAAATAGACATCCGTTTCTTATTGTTTACGTTTTTTATAGTGTTTTATTGATTTAAAATATAATTTATCGAAATTATAAATACATATTTTAAAATAGCATTCAATAATTAATAATTTAGCCCACACATTTGATGTTGTAGTAAAAAAAACAAAACAACAACTTTGATTTTCCAAGTTGTGTACCTAAACTTCCTTACTTCCTAAAGTCTTGTCAAGACATTTTTCAATACATTTTATTTTTTAATTAAAGACATTTTAAAAAATAAATAATTCTGATAATCTTTAAAACTAGATATTATTCGTTTTTATTATTATTTAAGCCCAATATAAATTAATAAAATTTAGTTGAATTGAAACTTGTTTTTTTTTAAATATTGATATTAATGACAAATTGATATAGAAAATACATACACTCCCCGTCAAAAGTATCGCAACACTTTGAAAATTTGAATTTATAAGAACGTCTGTCTTTTCATAATAAAGAAAGGTTCTGAAGACTGTAATAAGCATTTTTAAACTGGACATAAACAAGTCATATTAAAATAAATTATAATATCTCTTCCAATAAACAAAAAAAAGAAAATCTGGAGATCTATGGGTGTTGCAGTACTTTTGACGGGGAGTTTATATAAGTATAAACAAATATATACTTATTAAAAGCTTATTGATTAATTTGTTTAACTATATCTATTTAGGGAAATCTGTATTCAACAGGGAAACTGATGTGACGTCAGGCTTGGAAGTGTATGTTGGTCAACAACTAATAACAACATTATTTAGGTTTCCTCCTTTCATTTTCCTCTGCTCTCATTAAAGTTTATCGTTTTTCTTTTTATCCTTTTGCAGTTAATTGTTATTGTTATTTTGATTGTTTCCTTTATTCTACCTTCAATGCCGTCATTATCAATAGCAGTTTCCTCTTCGTAGTTTAAGCTTTTTGAGTACAATTTTATACTTCCATTATTTCAGTGTCGTCATGAGGTAATATCCGGAACTGAGTCGTGTTCAGAAAGTAATATTATTTAATCAGTTAAAGAAAATATATATAAAAAGGATAGTTATATGTATTTGCAGCCATGTTCTTCACACTGATTGTAACACTTATTCAATACACACGACAGTATAAAATACAGCTAAGTTGTTAAAATAGTAAAAAAAAATTATATTATTTTAATATGAAGGTAACGATATGTATTTTTCAAAACATATGTTCATATCTGTTAGATGAGAAGTTGATTTAGTATTCTTTTTAAAATAAATATACTCCTTAGGTGAAAGATTATCCATAACGATTATAAGCCATTTAATATGTTAAAAATTTCTATAAGCACCTTTGTATAGTTTGTTATTCCACTTTGAGAGAAAAATTATTTCTTTTTAATTTTATATTCCCTACCGAAGCGTAGAATCCATGAAGGGTCTTGGGCTCAATAAATGCTAGACTATATTGTTGCTAATCTAACGATAGCGTAGGGATGTGATTTGGTCGGGATCACTAGCCTGGTTTTCTCTCATTTAAGGGATCATTTTTAAATTAGTTTTTTGTATAGACAAATAACCTCCCTGCACAACCATTGTCCTAGAAACAGTACAGTCTCACTTCTGAACCCAAGGCTTGTAGTGTTACAGGTTTTTTCTTTACTTACAGCACTTTTGATATACGACGCTATCACCGTCCCTGATAATGCAAGTAGAGCAATTAAGTAATTAAGTTGTAAATACCTTAGGAGTGAGAAGAGTTTCCGGGGTTGAAAGTGGAAGCTAAGGAGTGGGGTTTCTATTTCGAGCGCTTTGACTCAACGCGGTGGGCGTTTGTGCCAGCATTCCCACCGCCTCTTTAATTTTAATTATATACTTTCTGATTCATTCTCGCCATTAAATATGTATTTGTTTATATACATATATAACAGATACTGTATATAAGTATTGGGGTATCTGTTCCGCAGGTTGTCGCTTTGACCAAAAATTTTAACTGTTCATTCGTCTCCTTCTTAGCATTCTCCAAAAATACAAATAAGCGAAAGCTTTGGTATGAAAAAGAGGATGTAATTATGGGAAATATGTCTAGATTTCTGTAATTATTTCATAGAGGAATAAACGTTTCAACTAAGGATAGACAATATATGATTGTTAATACGTTCTTTTCTAGATAAAATGATTTCCGAAGTATACACATTTCCCATAATTACATTCTATTTTCCATACTAAAGCTCATGATAACTTGTATTTTTGAAAAATATTAAAAGGGAAACGAATAAAAAGTTAAAACTTGTGACTCAACTCGAAGCGACAAGCTGCGGAATAAATACCAATATCAATGTAGCACATGTTTGATATTTTTATATAATGAAACCTGTGCGCATGCGCAGAGACACATCACAGCTCCTAGGCAAATAAGTTATTAATTTTTGCAATTAATAATGATTTTTTCGTTACCAGCATAATGTGTATATATTCATTTGTAATATAAACTATTTATAATACAATATAAAATAAATTATTATATAAAATATTTAACGTTTGAGCGATTGAGAAAATTTTGTTTATATCATCAAAATAACTAGCTGTTTCTTTTTCATATAAGCCATAATATTTAAAATATCGGATTCTCTTCTAGTTTTTGATCCATTATCCTCTTTATCAGTTATGTACATTTAATGAACAGTGGAAGATATATTTGTGTTTTTAAAAAATTATATATAATAATAAAAATAATAATAATAAAAAAATAAAATTAAAAACTATGATACCGAACAACTTGAGAATCATATATATTGATAACTTGAATTATTGAATTTTTTTTTTTTATTTTATTTTATTGAGTTGTACAACTGTAATACATACATCTAGTACAATTGCTATAAGAGTAAATAATACATGATAGGACATGTAGAGATACTACCCA
This sequence comes from Arma custos, assembly GCA_037127475.1. Lineage (NCBI taxonomy): Eukaryota > Metazoa > Arthropoda > Insecta > Hemiptera > Pentatomidae > Arma > Arma custos. Next base: position 34,175,357 of record CM073761.1, on the reverse strand, counting down.
CTGGCAGCACTCTAATAAAGTTCTATAATAGAAGGTCCCGAGGCCATCTTCTCTTCAGACGCCTAGGAGGATTGTCCGGGATGGAATTGGATGCAAGGATGGAAACTAGTGGGTTTGGATGGGTTTGAAGTTTATTGTGGAATGATAGGTATCTGGAATGGGCTAAATCGGTAACATATGGAACGTTAAGGTCATTATGGATGGTTTTATTTGTGACAAAATAAGGAGCGTTTAGGATTTTGCGAAGGATTTTGGATTGCAAGGATTGGATACGAGAGGAATTCGATGGTTTGGTGGAGCCCCATAGTTCAATTCCATAAGTCCATATAGGCCTTATAACAGTCACATAAATAAGTCTTTTGTAATTGATCTGAAGCTTTGAGCGCTTATCTAGTATGTGTTGAAGTATTTGGAAACGTCTAGCTGTTTCTTGTCTTTTCAGTCTTGTGTGAGGGTTCCAAGTAAGACGCTTGTCTAAGTTGAGTCCCAGGTAGCGAATCTGTTCAACAGGGATAAGTGGAGTACTATTAAAGAATACAGTAGGACAGGAAGTCAAGGGTTTTCGACGAAGGGTAAAGGTAATTTGATGGGACTTGCTGGCATTGATTTTAATTCTCCAATTCCGACACCATTCTTCGAGGCTTGATAGGTGTAATTGAAGGGATTGGGATGCAATATATGGGTCGTTATTAACTGATAACACACATGTGTCATCAGCATACGTGGAGATGAAGGTGTTAGGATGGGTTGGAATGTCAGCTGTATATACTGTGTAAAGGATAGGACCGAGGATGCTACCTTGAGGAACGCCAGCAGACTGGGAATAGAGGGATGAGTAGGAACCTTTATGACTTACTTTAAATGTTCTGCCAGTTAGAAAGGAGCGAATGATTAAAAAGTATGTAGGAGGAAGGAATTGTCGGATTTTGTAAAGGAGACCTGGGTGCCAGACTCGATCAAAAGCCTGTTCTACATCGAGAAAGGCTCCCGTGCAGTACAATCTACGCTCCAATGCAGAGGAGACAACATCCACCACACGATGACATTGCTGGATAGTGAATTATTGAATTTAAAAAAAAAAAAAAAAAAAAATTATTGACTGAATTACGAATATATTTGAATATATACGAATATATTAAACTATTTAATGCCTATATTGTATTTGGTTTATTATTTTATTTATATGATTCGTTTTATCATGTTTATCTGTAATTCCCCCTAATAAATACTAGATATTATGAAAACAATAAGAAAACATGAAAAATTAAATATTTACACCGATATACGTACCAATACATTTTTGTTTATAATATTTGTATGCTGTTTACATTGGTCAATATGGAAAAGTTCTTGACATCGCTTAAACAACGTTTCTAAAAAATAAAAAACGATTTCAAAAAATATGTTTATACTGTTGTTATGTCTAGCGTTTGTATCTGTCTGTAGCGAATCGTATTTTTTTTTTTTTTAATTTAAAATGTTTAATAGTAACTTGTTAATTAAACATATTACCGGAGTTATCTCTGATCTAAACTCATAAATAGATCGGTAGAAAAACTGGTTACTCCTTCCTGGTTACCATAAGAGGTAATAGAACAGTTTAAGTTTCTTTACTATGTTATATCTTATATATTATTGCATCGCCTTTAAGCAATGGAATGGAATGGAATGGCATTTATAGATTTGATAATTAGTAAATTAAAATTTATCAATTAATTCAATCAACCTATTTATTGTACTTCGTGTTTATGATTTAAAACCTACCAAGGCATAGGAGGAATTTCTATAACTTTAGTTTTAGTTATTAACAGAATAAACGTATTTGAATGGGTTTGTGTATTGTATTGTATGAAATCTCAGTTCTGAGTTCGGGAATATATAATTTATAAATATAGAGAGAGAAAAATCAGTACCACTTCGATCCATCAAGGGTCTTGGGTTAAGTACATCGTAGGGATTATACTGTTTCTAAGTCAACGGTTGGGTAGGGGTGTTATTTCGCCGATATAATGCTTAACTGCCAGGTTTTCTCCATAAGAGTGCGCACATTTTAGTGGCTGGGTGAGCTCTTGGCAAGTCTCCAGCCTTTTTTTTTGGTATGTGTGTTTTGAAGTACAGTTAAGAGTTTATTATATAGAGTATTTATATTCCAGAATATTTTATTTTATAATATGTTATTCTTCAAGTTATTGGAGTGACTTCCTCTATCCAGCTGCGTTCCATTCTCCAGTAATTGTCACCTTTTTAATTGCCTGCCTGTTAAAACTAAATTGACGCCGCTTTGAAGTGGGTAGTTGTCCTCAGTTATGAGACACTCGCTTTTTAATGTGGGCAATGGCTGGAGTCTCATTGCTGTCTCCTGACCTCAATTGAAACTCTAGCGAGAGAGATAAGGAATCATGTCTGAACATGTCTTAAGTATTAAAAGAAGAAATATTGATTGAAATACAAAATTATCATCATTAGATGTTTACATCTGAGATAACCTCGTTAATATGTTTAATTAACATTTTACCATTAAAAATGTCAAATTAAACAAAAAAACATTTCGCTGCTGACTGATACAAACGGTTGAAATAAACATATTTAGAATTTCAATAAGTTTCCCCTATTGACCAGTGTAAACCGCATAAAAATAATGAACAAAAATTTACTGGTATATTTATCGGTGTAAATATCTAAATTTTCTTTTTTTCTTATTGTTTCAATTATATCCAGTATTATGTTTAGGCATCTTATAAAATATCCAATAAAATTGCCAATAAATAACACATGTTTACTATAAAAAAATATTGTAAACATCTGTTGGAAGGATGATGGTTATGTAGTCATATATTAGGATTGCCTTGTATCAGGAAGGATTGACAGGACTTCTCAATATCTAATTATTATTCAGTGATAAAAAATAATTTAAAAAAATTAAGACTATTTTAAATTTGGTTTGGATTCTTTTTACATAAGACCATAGTAAGCCAGTTAACCACTGGAACATATTAAATAAGTTTCCATCAGGCTTGGAACATAAAAAAATATTCAAGTTTAACACACTATATTTATTTAATTTAATAAAAAAATTTAAATTACAATTGGCATTTAAATAATCAAGTTTGTGAATCTCTTGACGATCGTTTTTTCTCGAGCTTAAACTTGAGTAAATTTCCCTTATAACAAATAAATAATGATTTATCACAGTTTTATAACATAGAACTAGAATAAAGAAAGGTAGAATATTCAATAAAAAATCTATATTTATTTGTTAAGAGTATTATGTAGGGCTATATGACGAATTGTAGGATTGTGTGTCAGACGAGAAGACGACTGGTTTATTACGCAAGAGCAGGAAGTGTAAAACTGGTTCTGTCTTACTAGGACGCTAGGAATTTAATAGACTATCCGTGTGTGTGTGTCTGTATATATGGGTGTGTGTGTGTGTCTGTATATATATATATATATATATATATCCTCGTTACCTCCTTTTAATTGTTAATACTGACCATTGAAATAATGATACCTTTTAAATTTTCAAATTTGTTAAAATTATATAAATACCATATATATATATATATATATATATATGTATATATATATATATATATATATAAGTGTCTTCCAGTTGTTCTGAAGTCTATTACGAATCATCTCAATTTTAGACTCGTTCTTTCATATAAGAAAATCCTATATAAAAAAAAGGATGTGTGGACAGCGACGTGCCAGAAAAAGAAACTTCCTTTTGAGAAGTGTCTATTTGCTCATGGAAACTTGCCAAATGCCACCGGAAGTTGTGAGGCCGCACCCACACATCCTTACGAATTTATCTAATTCGAGAAGAGGCATTTCAACTTATCACATCTTTTACGGCGATGAAAAATATTGGCGTTGGCTAGCGTTTTATTCCTGGAGCGTTGGAGGGTTTGAAACCTGCAAATATACATATAATCCTATATGTTTGGAGTGGAGTGGCGTTGCCGTACCGAAGGTCCTCGGTTCTAATCCCGCTGCTAGCAGACTTTTATTTGATCCGTTAGCAGCCAGAGGTGGATCCTATAGTATCTAAAATTAGCCTCTATAAAGTGGGTACCAAAAATAGGGAGAAAATCTGGCGGTTGAGCGTGATTTAGGATAAATCACCTCCCTGCACAACTCTGTCCAAGAAACAGTACAGTCTTTATGTATTATTATGGAATAAGTCTGAAGACCTTTTGTACCTTTAGTACTTGGTAGAAACTGTACTGTTTCTAGGACCACGGTTGTTCAAAGGTGTTATGTCCGAGATCATGCTTAACCCGCCATATTTCCCCCCAGTTGATGCCACCCACCTTATAGGGGCTGGAGGGGCCTCAGGAGGATCTGCAGATCCTACAGGATCCATTCGTGGCTTTTAACAGGTTTTAGTATTTGTTTTCAACGAACCAGGTACCTTAAGCAGAGCAACTCATCACTCTACACACTTAGCTAGCCGGCTCCCATTAAAAAAAATACTAATGTAAATTTTGATCTTGAATACAACAGTCTCTGATCATAGTTTATCCTTGAATCCATTCATTACAGCAATAATTATTTTAAATATAAATGGAAGTATGATTGAAGGATGAATTGGCAAGTGTAGGTCATGAGGAAGCTACGCTGAGTTGCTATCCTACACGCATCATTTGTTCTGAAGACATTAAAACCCGGAAAATATTATTTAAAAAATAAAATTATATTAAATACTCGGGTAAATACTAATATTAAAAAATATGATAACCTATACCTTTTTGTTTTATTCTGGACGTACCGAATTTTCTTTTGTATTGCTTGACATCGTATTGACGTAAAAGTATATCATTCTTTTCTTGAGCTCAATCCTCTGTAGTTGTTGCATAATTGAATTAACATATTCTGTAAATATGAACAAGGAAATTAAGATGACATCATAACCGGTAATTAAAAAGTAATATATTCCAGTTTACGTTGCGTTTTTTTTATTATTTATTTTGTTGTTAATCTTTCACATCTTTAAAAAGTGGTATTAAAGAAGTCTAGCCGGGGTGCCGATCAGTTCGATTTCCTGCTTTATATAAAGACTTCCTAATTTTTATGCATTACATAAATGCAATTGCTCAACCTGAAATGGCACACCCTAACCTATTTCAGTCAGTTCATACTTTACTGGATTTTAATTGGGTTTGTGTTATACCTCTCTATAATTTACAGTTTTTGTTATGTCGTGGTAATTTTTTTCATACGTATGTTCTTATTTATTTGGGAGCGGGATAGCTCAGGGGGTTGAGCGCTAAAGTTGCTATTTTGAAAGTTCTATGGGATTAAAAAACCCTCCTTTTGCTCACCCAGCCTTAATTGGAGGAAAAGCCTAATAGTTTAGCGGACACCTCCCTGTACAACCATTGTGCTTGAAACAGTAGTCTCTACCATTTACTGAACCAAAGAACCTTTATGGGTTATAGTGGTGGAGGTGTTTTTTTTCCTTATTTTTTAACGTTCCCATTACAATCCGTGATGTGAATTTAAAATGTATGGAGGGCAATGAATTAATGTTGTATTAATACGTATAAATACAACAACAAACTATTCTATATTTCTTCAGAAAAAGAAGTGTTAACAGTTACAATAATATTTCACAGTAACTTATTTGTTTATTGAATGAAAAGAGTTGATATTTTTACGTTCCTTATGCTTGTGTTTTTTTTTTCAAAGAAAGTTCAATAAATATCGAATTTTGTATTTGTGTATTTATTATTTTCTTGTATTTTGAAGCATTTTTTCAATAGTTAATTCTTATCAGAAATATTGTTGTGTGTTACCAATCAAGTTTAAACAGTTGTCTGTTTGAAAAATTCTTTTAATAAGAAATTAATACTATATTTTTTCCAGTTTTTTTTTTTCCTTTGCTACAAACTGAATTACTGATTACGATTTTTTGATAGATTTATTTATTTTTTAAAAATTATTTATTGAAATTTACTACTGTATTATAATACAACAAGTATGCATGAATGATACATAATTGCATGAGATAAAGATAAGTAGAAAACTACACAAGTAGTACTCAAATAACAAATATAACTTAAAAGGTCACGAGGCCATCATCTTTTTTAGATTTTTTTACTAATTCTTTAGATATTTTTTAAATTTGACTAAACATATTATGGCCTCTTATAATTTTTTTTCGAAATATCAAATAATATTTTTTTTAAACTTCCATGCTTATTGTGGTTGAATATTATCGACGATTTTTTTGAGATAGATTGAATTTTTTTAATCTTTACACACACACACACACACACACACACACATATATATATATATATATATATATATATATATATATATATATATATATATATATACATACATTAAATTTGAGGTTTTGCTGGGATTTTGTGTTGGCGCCAGTTGCAATCGACCGGGTGGTCTCTTGCTTATTCCTTCTCGGAAGGTTCTTCCGTAATGACATCCTGTCCCTTAGCCTTAGCATCCACTCAAAGCGATTAGTTGGTCATGAATAACGTGCCAAATGGTTTTCGTCCACTCTTCAACTACGGTTTTCGAATTGTTTATCACCTCTGCGTGGTGTGATAAGAATGAGAAAAACGGTTTGGCGTGACAAATCATCCTTTTATTATTGGTACTAGAATGGTTCGATAAGTAATCTTTTCTATCTGAAGTAACATGTAGGAAGTAGTACGACAAAGGACTGAATAACTGTTTTGCAATCCGGTCTCAAGGACGATGTAGTAAGGATGTTAAAGAAACATTATATTTTATGTAACATTATATAAAGCATTAGGAATATATTTAAATTATCTACCGATACATTTACAGCCGATATTTTGATGTATCGAAGTTCATTATTTAAAAAAAAAAAAAAAAAAAAGACAAAAACAGACGAACAAAGAACTAAAAACATGCGTTATTATGCACTGATATTGGTCTTTAGTGGTATTTAAGGTGTCAATAGGTATACTGAAAATATACGATATATTATCATCTTTATTTAAAAAATGTATGTATAATTGTTTTTAACTATTATATCAATTCATCGAATTACTTAAAACCTAGCATTGTACATATTGACATGAATCATTAAAATGCTTTATCTCTTAGAGATAAAATACTTAATCGAGGAACTGCTGAATTACATTGCAATAAGTAAAAAATAAAGAAGGAAGAAAATCGCAATTTTTATTTAAGAACAAGTAATCTATTTTTTCTAAATGGTTTTCATGTTTTATAATCGATATAATGATATATCAAATTGAATTATTTAAAAAATCTTTTTTTTTCTCTCTTCAGCCGTACATTTTTTTTATAAGAATGAGTTAAAAAAATTATTTTTAAATATTTTATCATACAAGACTGAAAAGACAAGAAGCTGTTTTCGCTTACTTCAACATTTACTGAACAAACGCTCTAAGCTCCCAATTAATTAGAAAAGACTCATTTACATGACAGTTATCAGACCTATTTGGACATACGGAGTTGAGCTTTGGGGCTCTACTAAACCATCCAATTCATCTCGAATCCAATCCAAAATCCTTCGTAAAATCCTCAATGCTCCTTATTATGTCACAAACCAACTCACCATCATGATCTTAATATCCCAATATGTTACTGATTTGGCTCAAACTAGATACCTATCCTACCATGGCAACCTCCATACACACTTGAATCCGCTAGTCTCTCAACTTGCTTCCCATACTATTCCCCTCCGAGGCGTCTAAAAAGAAGATAGCCCCGAGAACTTCTACTATAGAACTTTATTGGAGTGGTGCCGATGGGTAGTTTCTCCTCAAGTGTTTTTTTTTTCATGTAATTTGTTCATATTAGGAAATTTACTTGTAATATTATTACAGTTGTAAATATCAATAAATTAATCTTAAAATATATATATATTTTTTTATTTTGAAGAGAGAAGATTTGTCCTGGCCGGAATTCGAACCCGGGTCTTCTGCATCTCTAGTGCAGTTCTCTAACCACTGAGCTACCAGGGGTCGTACCAAGTTAGACAAATCCGTTCTCTTACCGATTCAATATCCCCGTGTTATCGCAATTTTTGCGATGTATAAATGGGGAAGAATGTTCATTGAACATTACCTTAATTGGGATCTTGTTGACTTAAGTCAATTTTATATTTATAATTTATTTTGAAGAGAAAAGATTTGTCCTGGCCGGGATACGAAACAGGGTCGTCTGCATCTCTAGGGCAGTGCTCTAACCACTGAGCTACCAGGTGTCGTATCCAAGTCAGACAAAAATTGCGAGAACACGGGGATATAGGATCGGTGATGAGAATGGATTTTAATAAGTCTCCATAACTGAGAATGAAAACACTACATTAATTAAAATTAAATAAAGCATTAAAATCATTTTTAGGAAAAATTAAAAATATAATACCATATAAGTGATAAGATATCTTATGAAAAAGTTATAAATCGTTTGGTAAAATTTACCTGTATGTATTTGAATGTCATTCCCATGCGTCTTAAATAGATATTTATGGGTTACTCCTTTCAGACTTTAAAGATAGTATCATAGAATTATAAGATAATAAAATCTACTATTATTTCTATATTTATTTATAATTATTTTATACTATTATTAGGATGTTTAGATAAAAATAATAAAGGTAAAAGAGTGGTCCAAGTCACAAAACCTTGTCACTTCAAGTTAAGCCACAACAATTTTTAAATTTTCACTCATTTCCTTTTTAATATTAATATTCTTGAATAATGTTAAGACCGTGGAAAAATTCCAACGAAAAGCCCTTAATCTCCAAACTAAAACAAAAATTGAAATTATCTGTCCAATATTTCGCCCATTCAGGCATCCTCAGGGTAGATAGAGAAAAAACAAAACAAAACTTGAATAATGCACCCAAGAAGCATCCCACCACCACCAAGGCTCAAATGCAACTAATGAATCATAAGGAAGGTTACTCGACCCCGGCTGGGTAAGGTTAGAAAAAACAGCTGATAGATACTGGAGAATTTGAAAATTCAACATACACTCACCAAACTACAAAAAGCACAACAGGAAAAAATAAATAATTGTAAACAACATCAAAACATAGGACAAAACACCATATGAAAAAATGAAAGTAAGATTGCAATGAAAAGAAAACCAACCTTATCAAGACACCAGTGGATTTATGGCTATTCCACAAAATATATAAATATTAATTAATTAATATTCTTGAATAATTATTGAAGAATTATAATCGTGAGTTATAATTTGAAAAAAAGAGAGTAATTAAGGGAAATGTGTCAATTTAACTAAGGCAGCGGAGTGGCTCTGGCATATTTTATTTAACAGGGTTTTTTTTATTGGTATATTAGCGTAATCATTTCATCAAGAAATTAGCTTTTCAACTAACATTTTCGAAAACTAACTATTATGTTTATTTTCGAGAATATTAAAGAAAAAACAATGAAGAGTTAAAACTTGTGACTTAACTCGAAACGGTAATCTGCAGAACTGATAAAAAAAAATTATGTGTACTACTTTAAAATATCTATTAACTTAAAATAAATACTTACTCTAAATTTGGAAATGTATCTATGTACCAATATTTATTTACCAGCCGATATTAATTAATGTGTTGATAAAAATTTATCTACAAATATGAGTCATGACTTATCGGAAAGAGATCTTGAAAACAATTTCTTAAAAAAAAAATTGTTTAGACATTGATTAAGTAATGTAAACCTATTTTTTTAACATGAATTTTAAAATTTATTATAATTATAAACAACCGTTCGGTTTTTTGCAATTTAGGTATCTAAGCCTAAGTAGGTCAGGATAATAATATCGTTCTATCTCTTCAAGTCGCTTAGCTAAGGAAGACATCTAGTTTATTACTAGCTTTAACACAATGGAGTAGCTAACTCCGACCCAACATATAAGAGCCTATTGTCGAGGAATCGTGAACACATCCAGCAAGAAGTAGGTTTAGGCTGTTTGCGTGAGTCACGCCCGTTCCACCGGCCACATTTCCCCCGAATGGGGTAAGCCTCCCTCCCGTTGGACCGCAAGATCTACAATTGTTCTTCGAGGTCTTCGGATGACAGTGGACGGGAGGCCGCTATGGAAAGAAAGAGGGAGGGCCAATCAAAGGCGGAAACGGCTTCCGGCTTAGAGTGGCTCAAATAGCGACTTCCGCTGCCCCCACTTCCTCCCGCCCTTTCTACTGCCTCTTCAATGTCAATAAGGAAATCGTCATTAACTCCGTTTTATGAGAGCAATAAGAGTAATCTTAATTCATTGTGAACTTCTTAAAACGTAATCAAGATAACTTATGTTATACGATCCTATAATGTCTTTAACATAAATGCTTTGATATTTTCCCGGTTGTATATCTGTGCATTTGCAATAATGATGGGTGTCAGTTCCGCAGGTTGTCCGTTCGAGATTAATCTCAAGTTTTAACTTTTAATTCGTTTCATTTTTAATATTTTCCAAAAAATACAAGCTTCAGTATGGAAAAGAGAATGTAATTATGGGTAATTACAATAAAAGTAATCATTACATCAATAAATGAACGTTGAACGTTGTTGAAACGTTCGTTTCCTGATGGAAAGATTACCGAAGTATAAACCTTTCCCATAATTACATTCTCTCTTCCATAATAAAGCTCATGATAACTTGTATTTTTGGAAAACATTAAAAGGGAAACTAATTAAAAGTTTAAATTTGTGACTCAATTCATGACAAGCCTGTGCAGTGTCAGATACCCGTGAAAGATCCTAATTCTAGTTATGTCCGCATACGCAAAATCTAGGACTCGCTCTTGGTGTCGGTTTACCAACGTAAAGTGACGTTAAATTTATAAACTGAATACCATTTTTAAAAAGCATCCATTAATCTTAAGTTGACTGACTAATAATACTTCAATCCATTCGGCAGGTCTGTTTGCCCGCTTAGTGGATTAAGGTAATTGGATGCGTAAAACTATTTGCGGATAGGATCAGAGACTCAGTTAGATTCGAAAAGTTGTGATCAAATATCATGGATAATGAATATAGGATTTATGAAATATAAAGGCATTCTATGCATGAACAAGAAATTAAATTGACTTAAGGATCTTAAAAATATCATCATAAAATCATGGCTAACCCCATCCATAAGCAGCGGGTCATGGAATGACCCATTTGATTATAACAAGTGACCCATTTTAGTTTCGAAAATTAATTATAATATTAATATTATAAATAAATTAAGTAATTATTAATTAATTAAGTATAAAAAGAAATTATAAAACATAACAATTGATATTGAAGAGAATGGTTATAATAAAGTTCATTCAGCTAGATTCTCATGATAACTTCAACTAACTAAAAGATAGTTTTAATATGAAAATATCTCTTGCTCAAACGTCACTTTAATACTCATATTGTGGTTGATTTTGGCCCGAGGCCATAGTAAGATACACTATATCCTATTGTCTTATAGAAATCATTTACTATCGATATACTTAGTTACAAAATCGCTACTTTTTGCCTTATTTTAATCCCTGCTATATACTATTGTTTATCTACCTATTGCGAATGGAAGGAGGATCGTGCAAAGCATTCGAACGTCTTTTTTCCATACTCCTTTCATCATTTTTTCTATGTATTCACATTTATTATATTTTATCCATGCATTAACCATATATATATAGTATATTTAGTTTTTATTATATAAATTTCTTGTAAGATATTAGGCTAAAAAACTTTTGTTTGTTGCAGGTATAAACATGGGAGGAATGGTTTATTTGGTGATTTGAGGAAGATAAAATTACGTAAGTTGACATTAAATTTTATTTTAATGTTGCTCTATTTTTTTTAACTTAAAAAAACACTTTAGTACCGCTATGTTTAGAAGTAATCCTCAGTAAATCATTTACTGTAGAGTATGGGATTTTCGGACCGCTTGTGTACTTGTGTTTCTTGGCTCACATATCTTGGATGCTAATTAGAGTACTGTGTCGATACACACCATGGATCCCATGGGATGTGTATCCTTTCCCATAACACACTCTTATTCAATCTGTTATGGATATCTGTGTGAGTTACAAAATTTATGTTGAATAATAACGTATTACGGAATAATTAAACTACGCTGTATTCTTTGTTTAAATTCCGTTCCAATTTTTGTGTGTGTGTGTGTGTGTGTGTGTGTTGCTTTCATGTTCTTTAATGTAAATAAGTAAGTATATTTTTTAGTTTACAATATTTATAGTTATTATTGAAGAAAGTATGGTCCATTCCAGTCTTCAATTAAGTAGAATAAACAGTTTTGTGAAATCCTAAAAACGCTCCGAATATCACTTTATCAATAATTAATATATAGTGTACTTAATTATGTTGGTTACATTCTATTAAAACAGAAAGACCATCTGTTATTATATATAAAAATTTGGATATTATTGCAATGTAAATACGTTTTACATATGTATATAAATGCGGTAAATGTACCCGTTTTGGCATTATTATTATTTTTTTTCATTGGTATTGATCAGCTATGGACTGTGAATTAACAATCGATATCATTTTCTGTGTTTGGATCTTGATCTTCTACTAACTCTGATGTCCTGCCAGTATCTCTTGAGCTCCTCACACTGTTTTATCTTCCGTTATTCCGACAGAGGTCCCCTTCGTCTTTTCAGTTCATTTCCCAACTTATAATCCCTGTATCTTTTCACCATTCGTCGGAATTCATCCCTGTTTATGATTTCGTCCTCCGGGTTACTAATTTCTTCAAGATCATTTTCACATTCTAAAAACCATCCAAATCTTTTCGTTTGAGGTTTTATAAAATTCCATACTTTCTTTGGCAGGCGATCATCGAACATTCTGAAGATGTACCCTTAGAACAACATTCATTTCTTTTTGACCGTTTAATTATACCAAATGGTTAAGTGATAATATCCCAAGACAGAGGTTGTGAAGTTCACTAAACTATACATGATTAATCCGATATTGCTATTTTGTGCAAATACGCTTCCTTTTAAGGAGGATTAAGCACACCATACATTGGACCTGAACCCGAAAGAAATGGGACAAAACCGAAGGCTGGCATTTGTCGAAATGTTACAAGAACAAGCGGCTTTATATAAAATCGTATTTCATTTTCTACTGTAGCGACAGATTTGCCAAGAGGGCCCGGGTATCGGATCCCAACCAGCGTATCTTTACGTAAGGGTTTTGTAACGCGTTATATAGCCACCGACCAAACCACCGGTTACACTGGCATCCCCCGCCGATCGGCCAACTAACAAATTATTGTTGTTATGGTTAGTTCAATGATAAATAAGTTCACAACGATGGGTGGAACGGAGAAGGAGGATATCATACCACCAACTTAACCTGTTTAGGCCTCCAAATCATTCTGATATTTAAGTTCTTGCGTGGTCCTTTTTTTATTTTTAGTTCATAATAATAATGCGAATCCGAAGGCTCGTGGTATCATTACCTCCAACCTCTGTTTACTAACTTCCGTCCATGGACGACTACCCAAACCCAAATCTATATATATTCAAAAATTTTAAAGGTAGCCATGAAGAGTGTTAAGTTCAGTACATTATGGAAGCTATACTGTTTCTAGGACAACGCTTGTACTGAGTGGTGATTTGTCCGGAATCACGCTCAACCATCAGGTTTTTCACCCATTTTTGAATTCCAAATTATAGAGACTGGGTTAGCTCCAAACACTAAAGGATCCATCCCCTGCTGTTAACAGTAGTAAAATATCTGCCACAGCCGGACTTGAGCACTGAGACTTAGCGCTTTACCACTGAGCCTTCCCGCTCCAAGTCGGTACTTTAAGTAAGTAGTATCGCTGGGTTGATTACTTGACGATAGGGATACAATCTCAGTTATTTACATAGGATATTAAAGGAATCAATATTCAAAATAATTGTAATCATTCGTTTTATTTTAATACTGCCTATTTAACTGTTGTTTTGTATTATAAATTAAAAAAGAAAAGCCTTTGTTTCCAATACTGGAGAAAATATCCAATCAATGTTTCGCATCATCACGTCAAAGTGCTACACATCTCACATCAACAGTCCAAACTGACTCATTATATAGACAGCAATCTTGCTACAAGACGCTCCACAATCAAGAGACTTAAGCCTTTGCTTTTCGGGATTTTTCCTATTGTCCTCAATTATAATAGTATGTTTGCAAAAATCGACCAGAGAATATCCTCGAATAACTTATCCTCATTGGGCATGTTCATGTGTATTGATTTAGGATTGTCAACCGCATGGGGTTGATTTATTCATGGGTTGTGGGATGATTTCTCCCGAAGTTGAATATGGGCCGTGTTAATAGCAGTCTGTTAAGAAGGAGAGATGATTCCGAGTCCTAGAGCAGTTTGTGGTCTGAACCCGCATCCTGTTAAGACGGACGACCGTTGTTCCTTTGTCGCTAGGAATCGCTCCGTGAAGACATAACGATATCATCGGGTATCGCTGTAAACGTGCCTATCCATCGTGTTCTTGGTGTTGAACTGCAGGATCTTCTAATACCACATGACTGGAATATAGTAGAATTTTGTGTTCACATGTTTTCAGACACTCCCAAACTAATAAAAACAATTGGATATATATGTAGGAACACCAACTGAACCTTGAATCTTGATTATCCAGCACTGAAAAAGGCCTACAACGTCGGTTTCTTATAAATAGTTTATAACTACTTAAAGAATTTGTTTTGTTTTTATTAATTGTTATAATTTTTAAATCAATTAAATAGAGCCAAAAACTCAAAAAGAAACACTAATATTTATTATAGTGGAATATGCAGAGACTTGTCTTTTAAAACAATTGGCATAATTATTAATTTATTGAAAACTTTCTTTATTTACTAATGATTTTAAGTCCTGAATAAAATTAAGATATTATTGATCCATTAAGAATTGAAGTGGAACAACGGCTATACCACAAATAAAATCAATAAAATAGAGCCAAAAAGGAACACTAATATTTATTAAAGTGCAATTGTATCTTGAACGTCTTGATGGTGGGGTACTGTCTCAGGTTTCGAGCGTGTTTGGGCTGTTGATTGTGGGATGCAGTGCACCTTCTTCGAGATCTGATTTATACAATTTTTTTTGTATTTTGATAAAGCCTGAATAGACCAAACTTTGACCGGTAAGTTTGTGTTATACTGGAGAATTTTGAAACATAAGGCTTTGCATTGGGGTTTTTCCAATTGCACTATAATAATATAATTTTTAAATATTTTTGTTTTGAAGAGAAAAGATTTGCCCTGGCTGGGATTCGAACCCGGGTCGTCTGCGTCTCCGTTGCAGTGCTCTAAACCACTGAGCTACCAGGGGTCGTATCCCAGTCAGGCAAATCCTTTCTCTTCACCTATCTTACATCCCCAAGTTCTCGCGATTCTTGCGATGTATACACGAGGAAGAATGTTTATTGAACATTACTTTAATTAGGATCTTGTTGACTTACGTCATTATATTATTTATAATTTATTATTTATAGTCTATTAATAAAACTCAAGATTTTTTTGTTTCGTAGTAGATACAGTCTATTGTTTTCTCAATTGAAGATTGTAGAATGAATTATATAGTGGTGGAAACTGTGTGCTGGTAGATTTTTTTTTTTTTTGTGGCATTATTAGAAACCCCTAGCGTATACCTAGGAAGAACCAAGGGACGGAATCCTTTTCACTTCCAATAATACCAGGCCATTTTCTAAGGTCCTAGGTAGAAATCTTTCAACGGAGGGATGCTTTTGGATAAAAGACGAAACTCCCCAATCTCTTCTAAACTTCTAGTAACTACAAATTATAACGTTCCGTAGTCTAGTCCCTTAAAGGGGGGGGGTGTTATTTTATCATTATAAAAATGCAGTAAATACATAATATACGTTTATTTAATTATTAGAAATATATATAATAGTATTTTATTTATTAAGAATGGACTCAGAAGGACCAAGCAAAGCTCCCTGACGTCATTTTTCTATACTTCCTTCATTTCTTCTCCCTGTATTATTTTTCCCTCCTATTTTATTCCTGGTCTCTTCTCTGACATCACTATCCTCATTTCTACCTTGTTTCTTAAAATTTGTTTTTTAGTAATATTACTATGCTGTACTTGAATTGACTTGACTTTTTGTATGTAAGTAACCATTCTATTCTTATGTCTGCTGCCAGGTTTGAGATATTTCCTGTTTTCTTTCTTTACTGTAATCGGTATCCTTCTTCTGTTAATTTTGGACCTAAAATCTTTCTCATAATTTTGAGTTCTTCTTTTAGTGCTTATAAAGAATTTCTCTTATCAATATTTCTAAGACTTTTATGAGAACATTATTTCATCAAACGTTTTGTATCGGAAATTTTACTTTTTTCTGTCTTAGAGAGAAATTATGTTTTTATTATAGAATTTAGATAAGTAATTGACAAATTATGATTGAATGTGACAAACCACTTTTCTCCTAGTATTTTTTTGTTATAAGTATGCTGTGTGATATGGCAATCCAATGCAGTTGGACAGCAGTGCTGGAAAAAATAAATCATTTCTCTCTCTGTTTTGTTTTTTAACATTTATCTTTTGTGTTTAGAGTTCCTGTAGGTAATATCTTGTCTTTGATATACTAATGCCGACACCTCTCGAAATCGTTATCGTTATACGACTCGACTTTGATTGGCTTTGAGCCAGTAGGAAGTTTGACGGCGGTAATAAACCAATCATACCAGCCTTGTTTACAGGGAAATATTTTTTCTTTCCGGTTCCGTTTATCCGTCTGTACCTAAAAAGACAAAGAAACCAAAAATCTATCTTATTTGGTTTACATAAGAGTTGGAGATAGGAACTAGGAAGCGCATTTGGTGGGGATAACTGCTCCTTCGACCCTCGCCGATTTTTCGATAGCGATGGGCGCATTGTTTCAAAACTAGGCGTTTATACTCGCTCGCTTTAGTTTTTAAATTCAAAGTTAAATTATCTCTGAAATTCATAATTTGTTTGCTAGTTTTCGTACCTAAAAATAAAACTCCTTTCCAAAACCAGCAACATATAAAAACAAATATAAAAATAGTCTGCTAGTATAAAAATATGGTATGTGTAGGATTTAATAAATATGGTATAGTGTAGGACCTAACACCCCCCAGCACCCTCCCCCACAGCCCTGAAGAAGACCTACAAAGTAGGTCGAAACGTTGGCTAAGCAATAAAGTTTTTCTCCAATTCTACGAGAAATTCATTGTGACCTCTACCCGGACCACTTTCTTCCACATATGTTATGAATAGTCTGCAACATATAAAGGTGAGATGTTATATGCGTGCTACATATAAATAGACTGTTTTATGTATAGTATTTCGCTGTATATCGATTATACATTATCTGCAAACGATAAATCGGAAAGCTGAGGAGGCTAGGAAGTGTGGTACCGGAAGAAAGGGCCGTTACGAAGCCGGAAACAAGATGGCACAAGTGTTCCGTTAACCTCTTTCTTCCGATCTTGTTCCGTCCCAACCTTGCCGCAGCCATCTTGATCATCTAGCTATCTTAAAAATGACCATCTTCCGTCTCCCGGAGCCAATAAGATTAAATCGATACGAGTCATCCGGTCTCAAATCACACATAGGATTTGTTACTTTCTTCGACAAATATTTGATAATTCCAGTCATGAAATTTAAAATAAAGTAGCTTGTTAGAAATAAAAAACTACATAGATATCGATAGCCATGTCAGCAGAAAAATGATTGTAAACAAGATCATTAAAGGGACAGATAAAAGATTTTATGATGGGGTTTTATAAGAAGTTTCTATATTTGATTGAGATCTCAATCATAAGTGAACTTTCTGTGCATGTGCTGCAAGTTCTTATTTTAATTTTTTTCTCTTGATTAATATTGCTTGACATTGTATATATGGGAAAGAAAATGGTCCAGTTGGAATCTGGCGAATGAGTGTTAGGACAAATCACGTCCCTGCACAACCGTTTACTGAAGCCAATACCCTTAATGTGTTGTGATACTGTTTTATAAATAAATATACATGCATAATAATTGTTATGCTCGCTACCTAAAGTGGGGTTGAACGAGTACGACACCTGTTGCCTGAGCTGAAACCCTATCCCTGGATATGGTTTCAAGCATTGGCTTAGGGCAACCCTTGGAGGGTATTCACAAGCCACCATCAACCAGTCTCTTCAGCCCCCTCCCGTTTTTTTAGTAGACATATGTCGTCTCGTCATCTTTGTTTATTTATCGTAACTACCTACAGACTTAGAAGCTCCACCGTAAAAGAAAACTTGTTATAATATTCGTTTACTATATTATACCAATTTGTATTGAAAATATAAACTATTAACATATTTAATTAATCAATGGCATATTCATTCGTTTCATGGTGTTCATTGTTAAATCATGGCTTCAATAGCCTAACCTGCATAAATCATGAAAGTTATATACCCCATTAAAGAAATTAATTGACAATGTGTTACGTTTAATTACTGCGTTGTTAAAGGAATCATTTGGTTTGGCGCAAAATTTCGAAATTTTATTTTCAGCTTAATCAATACATTTTTTCGCCATTTTGATTATTTAGACTTGATTAAGTAAGTGTTATGAGTTAAAGATAATTAGACTAATATATTTCTTTAAAATTATATATAGCCGAAAATTTGTTTTTTGAAATTTGACTATTTTATTTGGAGGTAGAAAAATTACCCCTCCCCCCTCTTGGTAATATTCTACTTCATTGTATATTACCCCTTAACCTCTCGTCGATCACAAAGAAAATTTCTTCCGTATAAACGCTTGGATTATGTGCGACCTCAACAGAATATTCTCTCTTTTATTATATCTTGGGTGAGAAAATATTCATTCATTCATTTATTCAATTCTGAAATATAGGTATGTATTTGTTACTCAGTTTTAATAATTACTATAATTATAATTACTTATTTTAATAATTTAAGTAACCAAGATGCCGTTTTATATACTTTCAAGTGAGATTAAATACAATTATAAAAACTTTTACTCAGTTTTTACATTATTTAAATTAGAAATACGTCAAGATACTTTTGTAGTACCCATAAAAAAGCAACCAGTTGCTTCTTTTGTTGTTATTTTTTCATAAAATTTGTATATAATTAATATTAATCTGTTGCTTTCTTAATATTTATTATTATTTTATTACCTTCTTCACATTTTTTATTTCATTCTTTTACCTTTTTTTTGGGAATTACCTTTTAATTTTCATTTATTAATTAAATTGCAATTTTATTTTTTGTATTATTCTAAAGAGGTTTTTCACAGAATAAATAAAGACTTTATAACCATTATTATTAGCACCGGAACAGACATAAAAAGTCAGGTCTGATAAATAATACGTGAGGTAATATTTCATTAAATCAATTAATAATTTATTTTCTCGATATTATTTTTTTTTAAACTATTTGTATGCTATATTATTGATGAAAATACCAAATACATTTATCTATCCATTCTCGGTAAATGTATTTCGATCCCGTCTGTTAGGAACAAACAGTGTTCGGTGTCGGACTGCAGGCCTTGTTCTTGACCTTAAAGCTACCCGTGCCTCAACAACTTGTTCCGCTAGCATCTCTTCCTTGTTGCTTTTAATAAAAAAAATAAAAAGGTAGGAATGTGCGCAATTGTTTTCTCGTAGGTATGGTGAATTTTAAAGGAATTCTAGTTATCTGTGATCACAAAAGTCCATAATCCCAAAATACGTATTAGTACTTCGTTATTTCGATTTATACAATTGATTTATTCATAATTTTATTTATAAAATATTACTTAAAATACAAATCGTATATTTTCCGGTATGAAATTAATATTTTCTCATAAATTTCATAGGGTTATACCACCTAATCCCCCCTCTACTTATGTCTTGACCAAACCAAGATATTTAAACTGACTTCTATAACTACTTTAACTTTACTTATCTCCCGGTCAAAACGATATGTTAAAACAAACTTTTTAAACAATTTTATAACATTATCAATTTATATTATGATTAAATGCTATAATTTAACCAATCATTAATTCCTAAGGAAGTTATCCTTGTTTCATTATAGCCGCCATGTCCTTAATATGTGTTAATACATACATACATATATGCATATATATATATATATATATATATATATATATATATATATATATATATATATATATATATATATTCAAGAGTAGATATACATATCTAAAAATTCACTTGACTTCTCTCCAAATTACTTATATTTTTCCAGTACACTTTGACCTTTTTTAGTATATAAAATATTCCAAAATGAAAAATACATAAAATTATTATTGGCAATTAAAAAGAAAACGTCTTTTCAAACAATAAATTTAAACAACCTCGTTGAGCGTTGGTTATATATTT
This sequence comes from Arma custos, assembly GCA_037127475.1. Taxonomy (NCBI): domain Eukaryota; kingdom Metazoa; phylum Arthropoda; class Insecta; order Hemiptera; family Pentatomidae; genus Arma; species Arma custos. The sequence goes on along the minus strand of CM073761.1, from coordinate 34,154,989 downwards.
TTAGGTATAGTTATATTTCCTGAAGTTGATTTTCTTTAAATTTCCTCATAACCTGGGAACAGATCTTTCATTCATTACCATCGATTATAAAAATTGTGGGATTCAGAAATTATATTAAAATGTTGAGTAATTGTTGGTGGCAGTTATCTTAAATTTTCAATATTATTGACCCTTATTTTAGAAAATAAATAAATGTTTAATTAATAAGCCTATTTTCTGAAATTGTCTTACAAATAAATAAATTAACCTAAAATATTTGTGAACTGAATAGGAAATACTTCGTCATTTCTCACGAGATGTATGTAGGGTCCATAAGCAGTTTCCTGTATTTCCTATATCGATTATAAGCCGCTTCTATTAATTCTATTAATTATATAAATGATATACACAACAGTTATTTAGAGTAGAAACTAATGATCCGAATCCTTTCTTGTAAAACTGTTGACCTCTTGGTCATTTACAATTCTCTTGATTATTGTGACGATATCTGCCGTCTGCCGTCAAACCCCAGTTCCTAGAATAGATAAAACACGCGGCGCATAATGTCAACATAAAAAATAAATTAGAAAAAACAAGGACTCAACATTGATTTGTTGATACGGGGGCTGTACGAAATTCTTCCAGGAGATCTTAAGCTTATAGTTATGAAAATAAATGTTTAAATAAACCTAAAAGCCTGTACCTGTACAACCCATGAAGGGTCTTGGGTTCAGTACATGGTAGATTATGTACTGTTTCTAGGAAAGCGGTTGTACAGGGAAGTGTTTTGTCCTAGATCACGCTCAACCGCCAGGTTTCCCCCCCTCCCCCCAATTAAAGGTACCCACTTCGTAGAGGCTGGGTAAGCCCTAGGAGCACCTCCAGATCCCATAGTTTCTCTTGGTATATTTCATTCTATTTTATTCAAAAGTTTGGTTACTATATCTTCCTCAATATAAACCTTTTGATACTCTTTCCCTTTCTCCTGCTTATTTTACCTTTATTCATTTTTTACTTGTCCTCCTACGGAATATTTTACAAGAGATCAATCTAACATAAACCGTGAGCATTTTAAGATTACAATTCTACCATTTTCTTTATTGTACATGTCTTTTAAAATTATATTTGAGTGGAAAATAGGTGACTAGATAATACAATCCATCATTTTAAAATTGTAGTTCATGAACTTTCTAATTATTTAATTTTAATTTCAATTACCCTTATGGGTTGGCTATGTTTATTCCATGCATACAGTTCTTGGTGGATTCATAGGAGGTATTTGAATTCTGCTTGATTTTTTTTTGTAAATACTTTTATGAATGAATGAAATTAATTACAAGAATTAAATAATCAATAAAATAGAGCCAAAAACTCAAAAAGAAACATTATTATTTATTATAATGCAATTGGGAAAAAACACAATGCAAAACCTTATGTTTCAAATCCAGTAATACACCCACTTACCAGTCGACGTTTCGCCTATTCAGGCTTTATCAAGACACAAAAACAAAAAAGGGTTATGTGAATCACATCTCGAAGAAAAAGGTGCAATACATTCCAACGATCAACAGCCCAAACAGGCTCCAAACATAAGATAGCATCCCACCACCAAGACGTTCAACATACAACATATTTTACAATATTTTTCTCCGAGTTGTATATTGAACGTCTTGGTGGTGGGGTGCTGTCTCATGTTTGGAGCCTGTTTGGGCTGTTGATCGTTGGGATGTGTTGCACCTTTATCTTCGAGATATGATTCACATAACCCCTTTTTTTTGTTTTTGTGTCTTGATAATGCTTGAATAGGCAAAACGTCTACTGGTAAGTGGGTGCATTACTGGATTTGGAACATAAGGCTTTGCATTGTGGTTTTTCCCAATTGCATTATAAAGAATTAAATAATATTAAATAACAACTTCCCAACGTGGTTAGAGCTTTATTTTACGCAGATAATCATAAAATTTTTATATATAATTTATTTATCGCGAATGGGCAAAGGAGGATAACGCAAAGCATTCTGACGTAGTTTTTTTACACACTTCCTTCATATTTTCTCTATTTATTCTTTTTCTCTCCTCAGTCCATTTTGTTCTTGCTTTCTTCTCTGACATTACTATTCACTTTTCTACTTTGTTTCCCAACATTTTTTTTCTACGTCACTTGATTCCATTAGGTTCTTATGTATTTATTAATTTTTTTATTTTTTATTATGTTTTAATATGTATTTTTCCCGTTTTAATCATTTAAGTTATATTTTTCTCGATTATTAGTTGAAATTATATATATATATATATATATATATATATATATATATATATATATATATATATAAATATATGTTGGAAAAAATGGTCCGTGTAAAGGTCAGAAAAAAATCTCTTAAATAGGGTTTTACTGTTAATTTTACGTACAACTTTTCGTATATCTAGCCCTGAAGAAGATCTGCAATGTTAGTCAAAACGTTGGTTTTCCAATAAATTTATCAACCCTATTTTCTGACCTCTACCCGGACCCTTTTTTAGTTATACTTAACTGGTAAATATTCCATTCTTAAGAGGTAATAAGTTTAGTAGTGGTCGATCGGAAATGGTTCTCACTTCTTTGATGTCTGTATAGTTTTTTGGTTTACCTCTCGGACCATTAAATGAGGGACGGAAAGGTAACTCAGGGTGTTTTAAGCTGGAGAAAAAATTATACAAAAAAAAAAACGTATTTCCTGAGCGTTGGTAGGTCGGTAGAGATTATGTCATGAGTGCATAACCTCACTCGGCGAAAGGAACCTTACGTAATGAGCCACATTTTTCCACTTCTTCCACACTCCTCCATCTACCTCACATCAGACTCATTGACCCAGATTTCGTCCAGATGCAGAAGCGATTAGGCCAGCATCTTGTAAGTTTAACCGGGAGGCCCTTGGTCTCGTATCAAAGGGAACTTACCACAGACGAGCTATTCACGATTCGGGAAATATAGGGTATCGGTTCCGCAGGTTGTCGCTTCTACTTAAGTCAAGACAATTTTTAACTTTTCATTAGTTTCCTTTTTTTAATATTATCGAAAATCGCGGATCCTCTTATGCGCAACTTCAACTCTCCGTCCTACTTGAAAACGAGCAAAATAACAATGTCCACGTTGTTTCATTATGAAAAATGTCACAGAATGGAGGTAAGGACGTATTTTGGCATAGAATATTCGAAAAATATCGAAACCATTTAGGGTATCAGTTCCGCAGGTTGTCGCTTCAAGTTAAGTCGCAACAAGTTTTATCATTCGTTTCCTCTTTTAATATTCACGAAAACAATCCAGATTTTATCTTTAATTTTTCTCTTACGCAGTATTTTGCAAATTTCATTATATCTTTAGACTCCCTTTAGCTTTAATTCAAACTTTAATTTTAACTCTATGAATATTTTTTTCTTTTCATTTAAAACTATATATTCTTATTTTTCATGAATTTTGTCTATAATGTTATTTTTTTATTCCGGCTTTTTATATTTTATATTAACTATAATTCCGTAAAAATGTTAATCACTATTCTAATTCCACTCAGCTTATTTTTTTTTATAATAATTTATATTTAGATATTTTTTTTTTATATCATCATTTCTTGTCTTATTACATGTTGATTGATTATCAAAGGATTTCTTATTATTTGTTAAAACATATAACTATATAAACATAAGTATGTACGTTATATCGCCAAATATTCTATTTTGAAATTTAACTTTATATATATTCCTTTAACTTCAATATCAAATTAAAAAAACAATAGAATCGTTTGTATTATTCTATTTTCAAATAATAATTTTACATTCCTCACAAAAATTGATGGTGTAATTGATAGTTCTGCTGATAAAATTGGTGTAAAATTTTCTCCTATCACTCCATAAAAATATTTTATAGACTACGTAATGTGAAGAGTATTTTGTTATCTTTTGTTAGACTTGTACTTCTGAGTCATTAATTTAATATTAGTGTAGTTGAAGAAATATAGAGATATGGCTAGTTCATTCAAAAATTATAAATAAATTTTAACTGATCTCAAATTACTATAAAATGCAATTTGTATTTTTTGCAATGTAAAAATTTTATCTTAGAAAATCACTACACTTTTTTTCTGGGCAATCAAAATGGTATTTGTATTTTAATGCACGATCGTCCTTTATATTAGACGTGCATTTTTTTAAAGATATTATTAAGGGCATGAGAATTGTTTAAACTAGGTCCATGTCCCATTATGTATTAATAAATTTAAGATTAGTTCAGTTTTTATAAGCATTTCAAATCTCCTATTGAAATTTTATTATAATGTCGTGTTATTCTCATTAAAAATATTTTCAATTTATACTAATCTGCATTTATCAAATGAATAATTGTTATGATTAATTTGATATTGCAGGCTAATTATAAATTCAACAATAAAGATTGCTAAGAAAATTATTTATTGAAATTTACAACTTTATAACATTGTATAATTGTATAACAATATAAAAAGTAAATATAATGAATGATACATAATGGCATGGATAAAGGCATGTAGGAAAATTAGTCATGAAATCAACAAAAAATATGAAAATTGTTCTTTAAAAAGTATGTTCAATTAATAATTCCAATACAAAATATTTTTAAATATTTTATTTTGAAGAGAAAAGATTTGTCCCCGGCTGAGATTTGAACCCGGGTCGCCCACATCCGTCGTGGTTCTCTCTAACCAATTGAGCTAGAGCACTCTAACCAATTAGAGGGCACCATGACGGAGATGTGGGCGACCCGGGTTTGAATCCCGGCCCTTGACAAATCTTTTCTCTTAAAATTAAAAATTTAAATTTATAAAAATTAATAAAAAAATAAAATAAATTACAAAAATTTTGTTTCTAAATTTTGAATGGACATGTTCAAAATCATTATTGTAAATTATGAGTCACAACAAGTTTTAACTTTTTATTTGTTTCCCTTTTAATATTTTCCAAAAATACAAGTTATCACGAGCTTCTTTAGTATGAAAAAGATAATGTAATTATGGGAAATTTTCATTTCATCTAAAATGAAATGAACGTTCAACTAACGTATGTCATCTTTATTTCGAAATGTTAGTTGAAGCATTTATTTCTTAATGAAATGATTACCGAAATATACTTATTATCCATGATTACATTATCCTTTCCTTACTAAAACTTACGATAAATTTTATTCTTGGAAAATATTAATAAGTAAACGAATACACTGTTAAAATGTATTGTAACTCAACTCGAAGTGACGACCTGTGGAACAGATACCTCATGACAAAATGACAAAATAGTGGGGAAAATTAATTCGTCCTAAGGCTAGAAAGTTTATTTCTGCCGAGTCGATTCCGCGAACCCAGTGGGATACTTCATCTTTTTATTCTCTCCTTCTTTGCAGTTTCTACATCTTTATCACAGTGCCTTCTTGTTTCATCCGTGCCACAAGACGAAAGGGCATTAACACGCGCGGGTGGCATAAGTTAGAATCGGCTTTCTACGAAATTACGGTACAACCGTCATGCAAGCGGCATACGTTAGACAGCTACGAAAGAGGTGTTGGAAATAGCTCCGTGTACCATTCCAACAATTGTCAACCACTTCCCTAGCGGAAGACGTCCACACTAAGGGATGCGTCCTGAGAACACGCCAACGACGAGGAATGTACAAGTTGTCCTCTTGCATAGTGACTAGCTTCCTGCCGAGTGTTCACTATTCCGTCCTATATATACCATTATTATAGTTCTAGAAACAAATCGTTCTGTCTCTATGATCAACACATTAATCTCATTCTCCGTTTGTTGTTGTATTCCTCCTTATAGTTAAGAGACTGAGAGTCGTTTATTCGTAATGGTTTGTATTTGGTATACCCAAAACCAATTTTTTTTTTTAATGAGAAGCGCTAACATCTTAAACATTTTGTCACGTTATAAACAATATGTCGAACGAACGAATACATATTACCAATAACCAAGTGTACTTCATGTAGTAGCTTCGTGCATCAAGTGATGAATCTTATCACTGTGTGCCTCAAAATGGTATGTGACTATTAATAAAGGGCTTTAAAAAATAATAACAAATTATTTTGGTTAATTTGTTCATTTAACATTTGTTAATCGGACTAGTGCCAGCCGGGTGGGATCTAGTTACCAACCTCTGGTTTGTTTCTGAACTAAATATAACAAGGAGGGGTGAACCTGCCTTCCTTACTACAGTTCCAAATAATCTTACTTATTCCTGTCTTGATTGTTTAGGTTCTTGTTCATGATAACGTTGTTTTTCTTTTTAGTTCTGTTAGTCATTTTAATTTCGTTTTAATTTATTTTAAAAAATGTATAATTCAAATCAAGTTCTTTTAAAAGTTCTGAAAATGTATATTACATATCAGCTCTTTGATAAAGTTGTTTGTGGAAAAAAAAATATTCTGTTGATAATGTTTCTTGATAATTTTACATTATAGTCACAAGCATTTATAATTCCGAATCTATAATAAAGATAACTATTTTATTTCTAGATTTCTAGATTTGAGATTTTTATATCTGTTTTTCCCAATACTGAATTCACTTTGAAGTTGTAAATTTTGTTTTTAATATGAGATCCAACCGTCCAATGTTCCAATTACTTGAGTTCTTGTTTAATGTTTTAAGATTACTATGGATAATTACTGAAGCATTTAGTTACTTGTTTGCAACCTTCTATCCCAATTTACCTGTGCATGTATTAATGAGTTAATCCTAAAATACTCCTTCAGGATATATATATATATATATATATATATATATATATATATATATATATATATATATATATCTGTGTGTGTGTGTGTGTGTGTTTGTATGTATGTATGTATATACACAAATGTTTAATTATATCAATATAAATGAAGTTCTGTATCATGGTTGAAAATTCGTCCACCCTTGATTCCTTTATGGTGAAGTAATATAAAGCATTGATATGTCAAGTATATTTTGAATTGTATTAAGAAGTATTGGTAAATTTTTATTTTATATTGTTGTGTTGAAACTGAAATTTTTTTATTTTTTTTTTTATTTAGGTTCAGTCTGCTATGAAACTGGTTCAGCTTAACGGGAACCGTAGTGGATCTACTATGGATCGAGGAGTGCCTCTTTTCAACCCCTCTGACATCTTATGGAGGTATCCTATGTATCCACAACATGGACCATACCCTTTTCTAGATTTCAAGACACATCTTCCAAGTTCTTTAGGTTTGTATTTACCAAGTTCTGTAGGTTTATACTTATACCATTTAGACAAATTATTAATTATTACTCCAATAAACCGACGGCGATACTATCTGATTCTTCTTTGGAATCAATTTTGTTAAAGAAATTAAATAAATTGGATAATGAGATTACATTTTCCGGAAAAACTGATAAATTCTGTTTTATTTTTAGAAGAAATATCCATATTAACCAAATTATGACTACAAATAACATGTAATCTTTCTTTACCATTATTTCTTCAATTATATCAATTCCACTGTTATCAGAATATTCAACCATTAACATCAAATTGAATTTGTGTGTATACACAAAGGTTGTCTAATTACTGCACCTAAAGAATTTTTGATCATAAGTACTATAAATTCTAACATTAATCAGAAGGAAGTGTAATATATAGTTTATTAACCTAATTTAGTGATATCATTAGTTTTTTCATATGATGTGCTTATATTTCAAACTATTTAAAATGCTTTGCTTGGAAGGCTTTGTGAATTCATCGGAAGTTGTGTTTATATATCATTGTTTAAATTCGTACATTTTATAAATTATGGAAATGATGATTGGGTGAAGTCAATTATAGGTCACAATAGTGATAAGGTAACGCTTAATAAGTACTAACATTTCAGTCTGAATTATAGGCTTTCCTCAGAGTTCAGAAAACAAGATAATAGAATAATAATAGAAATGGGAAGAATAAATACAGTGGGATTTTATAGTCAAAGTGAATGTATGTATATAATTATAAAAGTTATGTAAGACTAGGTAATTAATAAAGAAATTAATGTTATAAGTAAGACACAAAGGAAAAAAGGGTTAAAGATGCAACTATATAAAACTATTTTATACAGTGGGCATTTATATGTTGTACAGCAATGCTGTAAAGATATATGAAAAATACTATAGTACAATCCTTTGTAATGTGGTTATAGAAATTATATAACAGGTTATATTCTGATCAGTAAGTTTCGGTAATATCAAAGGAAGTTCTACAACATTCTTTCTGCTCCTCTTTGCAGTTCTCGACTGTGATTCATAAAGCTGTAAACATCTACTATATAATCGCATTGAATATATAAAATAAATTATAAAAAATTCACTGAAAACTTGACCTACTTAAAGGAATCAAATTAGCTTTATTTTACAATGTTTTAAGAATATTGTTACTTAAATATTCAAATAAATCTAAATTCAGTATTTTTTTATTTTTCATTACTTAATTTTTTATTTATTACTTATTTTCATTGTAGCAAGTGATCCCAGATTATGGACCCGAGAAGATGTTATGTCATTTCTTCGATGGTGTGAATACGAATTTGATTTGCCACGATTCGATATGGACTTCTTTCAGATGAATGGTAAGGAATTTAAAATTTTTTTCATTATATACATATGTATATATAAAGCATTTCAATCTTCCCGTAAGCTTCTCGTATCTTCTCTCATCTTCCCCCACTTTGACTATTGTAGCGTGGTATATGGAGGCCTCTCTAAAATGCTTGAAGACAGATTAAAGAGAATAATGAATTGCTCTCTAAGATTTGTGCTTGGTACTCCGAAGCGATCGCGCGTCTCCCACCTCTATGATGGGTTAAAGTGGCTCTTCCCTCCCTTCCGAAGACAATATTTCCTCTGTTCATTCTTATACCAATCCATTCACTCTCAACACCCTTCATATATCTACAGTCTCCTCCAATTCAAATCATCAGTGCAACACCATAAAACAAGATCCCGCCTTTCTGATCTCTATATACGTTCACACAGAACTAAAGCATTCGAACGTTCCTTTCTCGCCCGCTCCACCACAATGTGGAACTCAATCCCTCCTAATATCCGTCATACTCCCTCTCTATCATTATTCAAATCCTGGCTGTTTCAACATCTATTAGCTTCCCAGAAGGATAGTCTCTAGGAAGGTTAGTCATTTGCTTAGAATACAATGTATATAATAACAAACTGTGTTATCTAGTTCTTTTAATTCTGCTCTTTGAAAAGCTGTACATCATGTAAACAAATTATTGAATGCTAGCTCATGCATTCAACTTCAAAAGCTTTGGATTTATCTATTCTCTGTAATTGCTTAATATCCTGTCAAGATCTGTACTATTTATTTACTTACTATTATTTTTGTTTATATATTTCTTTTTAAATTGTTTTCTGTCATGTTTTCACGCTTTATGATTTGTAACATTTAGCCTTCTGGCCAGATAAATATTATGTTTTTATTCCTGTTCATATCTGTTATTCTAAAGGGACTTTGTCCCAGAATAAAGTTACTTTTCTATTCTATTCTATTCTATTCTATTCTATGTATTTTTTTTTCGCTTGGCTCTACAGATATATGTATTCTTATAATGGTCTCCCTTGTTATATAGTTTTAGTGTAATATGTTTGGATTATACAATTGATATAGAATAATAAATGGAGAGTGGAGATAGTTGGGGGTGCAGTAAAAAAAACACCAAATAAGTCTTGACTTATTTGGTGTTTTTTTGACTGTCAAGACTTATTTGGGATTTTTTTACTGCACCCCCCAACTATCTCCATTCTCCATTTATTATTCTATATCAATTGTATAATCCAAACATATTACACTAAAACTATATAACAAGGATCTCCATTCTCCATGATATCATCCAGTCAACTATTTTCCTCTGTAACTAGAATAATAAATAAATGTATACAACTGAAATAATAAAATTTAACACACAAAAGACTAGAGGGCTCGGAAATCTATGTTAATATTGAACTATCAATAGTGCAAATATCATAATTTATTTTGTAGTTAAAGAATGATAATACAACAGACGGATTTTCCCATTGTCCAGTGTTTTTGCTAAGTTTATAATGATTTTTACTGTGTATATATTTTTGTATTTTGTTCAATAAACACTTTCATAAAGAATGATAATATCTTAATAAGCTACTAAGTAATGTTAGCTTGTCTCTAATCTACCTGTTGTAAGTTTGACCATTTGTTATTTGTGGTATTTACCAAAACAATAGGTTCAACTATATGTTGTATATGTATATATCAACATAGTTTTACCTATACTATATAATATTAGACATTGCTTGTTGCCAACTCAGTCTATTCTTTTAAGCCCGTTAGTTTATAATTTTATTTTATACCTTATTTGTGCAAGTTTACTATGTTATTTTTTTTTCATTAAATATTATTTAGGGTTAAAGTTAATTTATTTATTTGTGATATTTTTTCAAACTTATCATTTTTCCCCCCCCATGATCTGAAATTGAATATTTGATGGGTTCGAAACATACATTAATTTTGTCAATCTGGTATTGTTTTGAAAACACTGAGATGGACCATACATTTTTTTTATTAAGTTGGTGAAATTTAATCAATTTGACATTATTTCAAGAAAATTACTTCCTTTTTTTATCTCGAATATTCTAATCATGAAATTATAGTAATATTCTAATTAGAATATCTTTACTCAATAATTTGATTAGATAAATTTATGAGAATGCCATCCCGTTATATTTGACTTAGTTTTCTACATGTTCATTGTTTTATTATTTTTTTGTTTGCATATAAATATAAATATTAATTTTTTTTTACAGGTAAAGCATTATGCTTGCTTACTAAGTCAGATTTGAATGAAAGAAGCCCTGGCTGTGGGGATGTTCTTCATAATGTGCTGCATATGCTTATGCAAGGGAGGGTCCCATCTTCTCCAATTACTCCACATTTCCCTTTAACTCCAACTTGGACAGTATCTCCCGCCATAGATTTTCCCCCAGCACAAAATTCAGTCACACTAAGTCCAGCACCTTCTTTGGACAGCCAAGGATCACCTAGACAGCCAGATCAGAACACTACAGCTGTAACCAATTCATACAATTCCACTTGTAAGTATATTTAAACAACAGTTTCGAAGTACCTGGATTATGATATTAATCATTGTTGGCTTTTGCTTTTTGTATGAAGCTAGAAAATCAATGTTTTGGTTTTTTTACTTTTTATTATGAGTTATTTTATCATAAATGTACATTCTAAGAAATCAAAAATTCAAGATACTATTTTAACAAATAAAAATGGTGAAGTTAATTGTTTTTTTCACATCAAATTTACATTTTTTGATTATAGTAAATAAGTATTATAATTTATTTTTTATTGATTATCATATTTTCTTCTAAATCAACTTCTTAAACTATGAAATTGACGATTTAATGATGTGAAAAAAAAGTTTAGAGTCACTAATATTAATAATATGCTTTGATTAGTATTACTAGATATTAATTTGGCATATCAAACAAAATAATTAAACAAGTATGCTGTCTAATTCTTCATTGGGCCAAACTCTAGTAAATATTATTTTAAAATTTAATTCAGTATTAAATTAATAATTCATATTGAAATTGTATGGTGTGTCTCTAAAAATTACCATTAGATTGTAAATAAAGATGGTATCTACTGTTTATAGTGATTGTATCTACTTAGTTGATAGTGATCAATTTTATTATTCATAAACATATAATTACTGAAACATAATATTGCTCTTACATTAAAATTGTGGTCGTTTTAAAGGAGCGGAGTGGCTCAGTGGTAGAGCACTGAGTTGCCATGCCGGATCCTGGTCCAAATCCCGCTGTGGGCAATACTTTTATTTAGTCTGTTTGCAGCTGGAGATGGAACTTATAGGATCTAGGACCCTTCTCTGGGGCTCACCCAGCCTCTATAAAATACAAAAATAGGGGGGGAAATCTGGTGGTTGAGCGTGACCTAGGAGAAGTCACCTCCTTGCTGAACCGTTGTCCATGAAACAGTACAGTCTCTACCATGTACTGAACCCCAGACCCGTTCACAGGTTGTAGTGGTACAGTTTTTTTTTCTCGAATTTATGTCAAATATTTCATTCATTTATGACAAAAATACCCGAGGTCTATAAATTATTTTTTCAAGTTAATTTTTAGTATGATTTTAATTTCTATAAATAATTGATTAGCTTTATAGAAGTGCTGATACTGAAAGTAGTGTTCGCTGTTATAGATCACCAGTCTGGAGGTCAGAGTGGTAGTTCGGGAAGCACATTGTCGGATTCTGAAGAAGAACCTAACAGTCCTACTGTGCAAAATTCACTATCCAGTCCTCAACCACAATCTCCACTGAATGTCAAACCACAAGTTTTTTTTCCTTCAGACAATATCTCAGAGCCAAATACTAGTAAGTAAATTGTGTCTATTACAATCTGCTTTTAATTATTCTTTTAAGGAGTTATATTAGAAAGTATAGTACTAATTCTTTTGTTCTCTGTCTAAAATTTTTTCAAAATTCAAATCAAACCTTTTATTTATTTTATTACTTTTCTTTCTAAAAATTAGGGAAATATATATTGCAGCATTAGGTGATTTTTGAAACATGTAAGAAAAGTTACAAAATACCATGCATAATGATTAGAGGTCGAATGGACAGCACTACTACACTTAAAAATTAAAGCAAAAGCTCAGAATGTTTATTCATGTGCAAATTTGTTTAATGCTATTAATATATATTATGTTAGCCTGAATTTTGTTTATTGATGTAACACAGAACTGCCTACTGTGGAGACCTGTCTTTCTGGTAAAATGATAAGCGAGATCTTAAGTACTCAATCCATTGATTAGAGAATTAAAACCAGTTATTATAAGAAGCATTCCTCCAGAAAATAAATTTTATTTGATCTGTGGAATGTCTATGATACAAATTAAATCTAAGTGGATTGTAATGAATAAAAAATTATTAGCATAAAAAATCTTTATATTGACTAAGAGTATCTCCTTGCTCTTTATTAGAAAAAAAAAAGCAAGCAACACAAATTAATAATTATCTAGTCTATTTTAATAATAATATCATTGGGTCTTTATGCCTATAAACATAAATGAATAAGTGTAGGGGTAAAAATAGATCTCATTGAAAAATAAATTATAATAAAATGATGTAATTATACTTCTGATTATATATTAAATATACTTTAAATTGGAGAGCAAAACCTATTTCCAGTAAAAAAAAAAATGTATTCCTTATTTATCAAGATACGTTTCGGCCTAGGCCATTCTCAATCTTCTGTTTAAATTGTTTCATTTTTTTCCCTATTATATGGTTAACAATTCGACCATAAGTCATTCATCTCAATTTAAGTGGTTTTATTCTATTTAAAAAAATGTTTAAATTCAGAGGGAACCATGTCCTCTTTAGTCATTTAATAATAATTATTAAATGACTAAAGAGGACATGGTTCCCTCTGAATTAAAAAAAAAAATTAAATAGAATAAAACCACTTAAATTGAGATGAATGACTTATGGTCGAATTGTTGACCTTGTAATTGGGAAAAAAATGAAACAGTTTAAACAGAAGATTGAGAATGGCCTAGGCCGAAACGTATCTCGATAAATAAGGAATACATTTTTTTTTTTACTGGAAATAGGTTTTGCTCTCCAATTTAAAGAATAAATTATATGATTGAGTCCAGTTGACCTTTTATTAATTATACATTAATTAATTTATTTATTTATAAAGTGGATTTTTGTTGTTTAGATGGAAGATTGCTTTGGGACTTTCTCCAACAACTTCTTAATGATTCCTTACAACGATACACTTCTTATATTGCTTGGAAAAACAGAGAAGCTGGAGTTTTTAAAATAGTAGATCCTCCTGGACTTGCCAAATTATGGGGAATCCAGAAAAATCACTTATCCATGAACTATGATAAAATGTCTCGGGCTTTAAGATATTATTACAGAGTAAATATATTGCGTAAAGTTCAAGGAGAGAGACATTGCTACCAGTAAGTTTTCCTTATTTTTTTTAATATTATAATTATGACTGACATAGGTAATAACAAATTACTGTTGAATATTATTGTTAATTATATTGACAAACAAAAATGAACTTCTACAGCATGAAAGTTATCACTTACAAACTTTTTTTTTATTAATAATTTCAAATTTATTTTGTGCTATAATACATTCTACTTATTAAATCATTAGTTCATCAAATTAAGTTATATAAATACACACACAAGTAATGATACAATTAGTGGTTGTATATATATATATATATATATATATATATATATATTTTTTTTTTTTTTTTTTTTTTTCTGTTGGCTCTACAGACCTTGTAGATCTTTGGCCATCTTTACCAGCTTTCTCCACCTCTGTCTATCCTGGGCCGCTGATCTCCAATCTGCTACTAGCAGCTCCTCAGCATCTTTGTTGACCATGTCTATCCATCTGGTCTTTGGCCTCCCACGTGGTCTCTTGCCAACTATTGTGGCATTCATTGTTGCGTAGAGGCGTCCTGACGGATTGCTTTGAGCTACATGCCCTGCCCATCTTAACCGTCTTGATTTCATATCCTGAGATATCGCCTGACCAGTTTCTGTGAGCAATTCCTTATTGGTCCTTCTCCTCCAAGAGTGCAGACTCTCATCCCATACCGCTCCGGTTATCCAACCTGTTTTCCAAGTTTCTGGTATCTTCTCTTTATCCCATATCTTTCGGATTAGTTCTAATAGTTTGACTCTTACTGTTTCTCCCCCATCTTTGAACAACTCTGATGGTAGGTTGTCTAACCCAGGGGCCTTTCTTCTTTTAAGCCTGTCTATAGCTATTTCTAAATCCAGAATATCAGGTTTTTCAACCTCTTGTGGGTCAAGGTCCTCCTCGTTGTCCATATCCTCTTCGTCCGTGTGGTTCCCTTGGTTTAGCAGATTCTGGAAATGTTCTTTCCAGGTGTTTAATATTTCTACCTTGGATGCCGTCAGTTTTCCATCTTTTCCTCGAATTTGAGTACTTCTAGCTCTAAATCCAGTCCTTTCCTTCCTAATATCTTCATATATATATATAAAACCATTTATAAACATAAACATTTTATCTGATCTTATCTGTGAATCATTAAAATTATCAATTAATAATTTTAGTTTGTAGATCACATATATTGAGCCCAATAAAAAAAAATAAACTTGTTAAAACTGGAATAATGAATTAAATTGGAAAATATTTTTTTTAAATAAAATAGTAAAAATGTAGTGTAAAATTATTATAAAATATAAGGACAAATCATTACTATAAATTATCTCATTGGAATATTAAAAAATAATTTTAATTCTATAATAATTTTAGCCATTCAACTGAGGTTTTACAAAAGTATTAGATATTAATCGTTTCGGTACTGGACTTAAATTATACTTTCCTTTTGTTTTATAAATACAAAAACCCTTTTAGTAAATAAATGACTGCTTGGATTAAAAGGGTTTTTGTATTTATAAAACAAAAGAAAAGTATTAGAATAAATTCTATCAACAAGAAAAGAGTTTTGATGAGAGCCATTATGCCTTTTAATATGAACCAACAAATATACTTATAAAGATTGGTCTAATACGAAAATAAGATAAAAATAGTTGAATGATTTCTTATGAAACATTTAAAACAAATTATAATGTTTAATATGTTATTTCATAAATGATTTATTAATCCATTCAATCTACTATCTGAAATGTTATTATGAACTAATTCATTTATATTTTTTAAAGGTTTCTACGAAATCCTAGTGAATTGAAAAATATTAAGCATATTTCATTATTGAAACATCAAATGGTTGGCCATCAGACCCAGCAACATCAACAAATGCAGTTTCCTCAGTCACATCCTCAAGTGCAAGCCACACAACAGGTACAACAACCTCAACAACCACAACAATCTCAGCAGCAACAGCATTTGCAGCCACCACAAACTCAAATCTCTTGTTTAAAGAATGAATGTGAGGAAGAACCAACTGATCTCAGTACTCATGCTCATTGTAATGGGAACATGGCAGAGCTCGAACTTCGAGTTCAAGGAGATGAATATCAACAAACAGTTCAAGCTGAAGACCTTAGTCTTCCTCATACACAATCAATAAAAACTGAAGTGTCATAATAATATATAGAGTATATTGTAAATGTTTTTTCATCTCTTGATTACCATTAATATATTCATACCATGTAAATTAGCTATAACGGATAAGGTGAAATAAAATATGGTATGTAAAAGTTCTTTTAAACTTCTAAGGAAAGAGTTTTTTCTAAGAAAAGATAGGAAAAAAAAATTTAATTATGAGAATAAACATTGTATGGTTTTGTGCTGCTTGATTAAGATTCTGTATAATTTGTTGATAAACAGATAATTGCCTGTGACTTTACTCTCCACCAATATGCAGACAAGGGTCTCATTTCAAAGGAAACATTTTTTTTTACATTAAAATAGGATTATTTTGATAATCTTTATTAATTGTTTTACTATACTTTCAATTAAAATTTTGCTTATATATTCTGAGGATCTCAAAAGGTCAATGTTTTTCAATTGATAATATTCTAGCTTATTTTAAAATTGCAAGAAAATTAAAATTTTCTCTCTATTTGTAAAGAACCATAGAGTAATTTTTTTGAGGAGGGGTGTTCTGATAATAGTAATGTTTCATGGTTAAGATAGTCCAATGAAATATTAATTCTTTTACTAAAATTAAGTTTTGTTATTTTCTCTAAACCACTCATCTCCTTTCTCCAAATTCAGCCTATTAAATAAATAATCTTAAGCTGTATTAACCTGTTAACCGGACGGGACGTATAAATATGTCAAACGTAATTTTGTATTTTCCTTTGTGCTATATATATAAATAAACGAAAACGTGTATATTTCATAGACTTTTCATTTATTTTAAGAATAAATAAAAAATATACGTTTTCGTTTAATTATACGTCCCGCCCTGTTAACAGGTTAATGTAAAAAATAAAACTTAATTAATATAAAAGTGAATATTTTTTAGGCTTTTTAAAATCCTGTTTGATGTATCCATTGAAAGTTACCAGTTTCTTTTGTACCTTCATTAGAATTTTTTGATACACCTTATCTCTCCGGAACAGAGAAGCTAAAAATACCATCTAATTGGTTAAATTTTACCTTTGAAATGTAATCAAATCATATTTATAATGTATATCAAATCATATTAATAAGTATATAATATTTTTTAAATTAATAAAATAATTATATACAATGTTTGCCCTCATTTTTTTTTAGTTTTATTGATAATCATATCAATTTTCACTCCGTTTCTGTTATTTCAAAGTATTTGTCAGTAATATGTCAGATAAAAGAAAAAAAAATGGTTTGTTTACTTTTCAAAGTTAAAGCAGTTAAACAACAAAATCCATACAAATAACAAGTTTGTTAATTTATTATCCAGTGTTTTCATGAAGTTAGGATAACTCTAGAAGTTCCTGTCAATATAATATAAGATTAAGTTAAATGCTCTCACCATTTAATTGTTGTATTTTTATAGTAAAATGTATAGTTATTAGCTGTATTTAGCTTTAAGCAAAAGTAGACCTGAAAGATATCTTAATTATATTTTAATGAATGTATACATATGTTTGAAAATGTACAGATGGGAATGGCTATGTATGTATGTAAAATACATTTTAACGAGGTGTAATGAATTTTTAAAGTAAGTGCTTCTACGACATAAACCAAAATATTAATCCATTTGTGTCAAAATAAAATTATTATTGATTTTAATAACAAAAATTGACGAGCATTTTAACCCAATTGGACTAATATATCATTTAGTGCCTGTATATATGCACTTCACTTCACCTTACACACACACACACGCGTATATATATATATATATATATATATATATATATATATATATATATATATATATATATATGTATATACATACATTTATGTATACATATATGCATAAGTTGTTTCATGTTCAGGTTTTAAAACTGAATCGAAAATTCTGCATAAATTTTAGTTTAAGTAAATGATATGTACATAGAATTATATAATTCAGTAACTAGATGAATTAGGTAAGATTAAATTAAACTATTTTGAAAAAAATATATATGGATTAATATTTGAGCATTTAAATAAAATATATGTATTTTTCTGGAGAATATTTTTAGAGCAACATGTTGAAGATTAGATTTTGATGCTTTGTAAATTTGGAACTGCTGCTTTTAATAGTTAAATATTCAAATGTAACTGAATTCAGAGATAAAATAAAACAAAATCGAGGGAATATAGGATTAAATCATTTAATAAATAAATAACAATTGAATTTCCATTTAAATACTTAACAATTTTTGTTAAATTCATTTACTATGATTGAATATATTGAAGTTAAAATATATTTTCATATAGAATTTTCACATTAGAATATATTTTCATTTATTTATTGATGTAATTTATTCCAATATATATGGTTTAACTAATAGTTTATTGTTATTTATTATACCGTCCTAATCAGTTTAAAGCTGTGGTTGATAATTATCATCTATTAGGACAAGATACGAAACATTGAAAAAGATAAACAGTGGGCTTTCAACATCTCAAGATCTGTGAAAAATATTTTTTCTTTAGATTTGAAAAAAATAAATATGGCCATATTACCTAATTCAAATCGTTATGCTTTAACATGTCTGCTTTTTTATATCATCATTAAAAACATTATTATTAAAAATTTTATGTTTTCAAATTTCTAACTGAAACTATTTTGTATAAATTGAACATATTTTATTGTAAAATGCAGTTGATTCTAAGTAAAAGTACTTGTCTAGGTGCTAGATATGTAAGGAAATCCCTGTCTTTCAATCTAAAATTTTGTATAAGATGTTTATATATAAATGACATACAAATTTGCTAATAAGTAAAAGTATTATTGCAATTGTCATTTTGTTATTTGAAACATAATTTTGGACAAATTATGCTATTTCTGTTTTATCTTTATATATTGTATAAGAAACTGATATAATGTATTATGAATTTAAATAGCAGTATAACACTTCTATTTTATTTTACTGATAAAGCAATATTTTGTCAATTCTTATTATTTATACATATATCATTGGATGGTTACAATGACTAATTATTTAGTTTTTTTGTTTTTTCCCAGTGCCAATATGTTATTATTTTAATATGATTTACTAATTTTATTTTCCCTGTTATATTTATATAACTGTTTAATATTTTATTATAAAACACTATTAGGTACAAAATTTAGAGTTACTGACAAATTTATTTTTTAATGGTTCATTAATTATTCCTCTTATGTACATGTCGGAGTATTTGTGTACACAGTATGTGAGTGTATGTATGTATATGTATATGTGTTTATATATACACACACACTTGAGGATTTATGTAAAATGTTACTTTTATTTTAATCAGCAGTAAATTTGTGATAGTTGTACATTAATTCAGTTTATATGTATATTTATAAAGGTTTTCTTCAGTTTTATAAAAGACTTGAT
The DNA here is from genome assembly GCA_037127475.1 of Arma custos. Lineage (NCBI taxonomy): Eukaryota > Metazoa > Arthropoda > Insecta > Hemiptera > Pentatomidae > Arma > Arma custos. Next base: position 34,135,464 of record CM073761.1, on the reverse strand, counting down.
CATTATTTATATTCTTTTATATTTCTAAAACATTCCAAGTTTTATTATAATTTGAATAAAATTAACAATGTACTTTTTACTGCATAATTTTATATGAAGAATTCTGTGTTTGATACGTAATAGAATATTCTGTTTGAACTTCTGTTTATCTACCTTTTTCTTTTTTTTTTCATTAATCTTTTGTTAATGTTTTTCTATTGTTTATAGTAGATTTTGTTAAGGAAAAGGTTATCATTTTTAAACTTTTTTAATTTTTTTTTTTAGATTAAATTATGAACTGTAAATATTAAATTTTGTAAGAAAATAGTTACCAGTTAGTTTTGTAAATGTTATTAAAGGATATATTATTCTTTTCATAATATTATATAATCCCTTAAAGTGCAACACAGTGACCATATAAATAATTTTGGTTCTTAAAAAAATGTTTATATACACACATTTAGACACACAGGAGAAATTATTGGATTTAATAATCCAAACTAAGAAAATTTCAGCATTTGTAAAGAGCATTATACCATCTATGAATGATGCACTCTCCCACCCTGAAATTGTATTATGAACTATAAGTATAATTAAAATAAAAATTTTCTATAACTAATACATGATTCAGTTTAAATTCATTTTTATCTAAAAATAGTGATTTATTTCTGAATACGTAGTAAGTAGTGTGTTATTGTATGTATGGTCATATCATTTATTTAATCAGTAATACTGTAAGAATAGGAGCTGATTGGCTCAGTGGTAGAGCACTGAGTTGCCATGTTGGAAATCCTGGTTCAAATCCCGCTGCAAGGCAGTACTTTTATTTAGTCTGTTTGCAGCAGGGGATGGATCATATAGGATCTAGGACCCTTCTGGAGCTCACCTAGCCTCTATAAAATATAAAAATAGGGTACCCAAAATAAGGTTGAGCATGACCTAGGACGTCACCTTGCAGAACCATTGTCAATGAATCAGTACAGTCTCTACCTTGTACTAAACCCCAGACCCTTCACGGGTTGTAGTGGTACAGGTTTTTTTAATAATATTCCATATCACCATAAAATTAACTAAATTACTTAATTGTTCATTATTCAAGCATTTAAATAAAAATAAATTTGAGTTGACTAAAATTGAACATTAAAAATTTCTGCAAAGATGGAAAGTATTTCAGCTCATCCATAGTCATTAAGGTGGGGTAAGGAGAGTGCACCACTATATATTTAGTTATAGAGTAGAGTGGATATAATGGTAGAGAGAAATAGGGTTTTAAAAACTACTAAAAAAATTGACTAACCTTTCTCAATAAAAATTTACCATTTTCAAAACAAAAAAATATGATTGACTCATAAAAATAAATTGTAAAATTAGAAATACATTAGTATGTGGGCCACTTCAGAAATTCTCTCAGGATGCTTACTGGACATGAAGTATAAATAAAAGGTTATTCATGAATAAAAAATCTTATATAAAAACTTTATTAATAGCCTCTGGCTTGAACAATATATTCCGAGGAACTAAATCCATCTATCTAGCACACAAACAGATACTACATACGACGAATGTGTATAAATATATGGCTGAACAGAGTTGGGCTAAGGACACAAATCAATAGAAAAAAAACATAAGTGAAAGAAAAGCAAGGTTTTATGCCAGAGGCTGATAGCCAGAACAGAAATACAAATTAGCAGTATCATCAAAGCTTATTATTGTTATTTTATACATTTGTTATTCAGAAAATGGAAAATCATTGTGAAAAAATGCATCATTTTAGTACCATTTGCTAAAAAAATATTTGATACCACTAAGGTAATAAAAGCATTATTGAGTATTAATTGGTACTTATGTATATCTTCATACTCTATACCGCAATTCACTATTATTAATTTATATGTATGCTTGGTTTAAATCCAATTAAATAAATTGTATAATACTTACAAAATAATATAAAATGAATAGATTTTTTAAGAGCAATATGGTACCCTTCACCCATCTGCAAGGACCAACTACAACTATCTATTATATCCATCATCTATGAAGGCTTTTTTTTTGTAAAAATTTAATTTTTAACTAACTATGAATGATTAAATTAATAAAAGAAATAAACCTTTTTCTTACGCCTACCCAAAACCTTTATTTTTTCATAAAATCAACATTAGGATATACATTAGACATATTTTAGCATGATTTATTACAGGTATGTTGGGGTTCATGAGAAGAAATCAATAGGAAAACTGGTCATAATCCTATTGTAGCATATCATGGTCACATAGGTATGCCAGCACCAAAAAAACAGTTTAAATTTTTTTATTTTAATCATATTTTATTCTCCTTTTAATGTGAACTAATGAAGCCTTATTTGAACAGGATTTATCCGACTTCTGTTTTTGTTTTTTTAATTACATAAGATAGGGTTTCTGAAAAAATAAACTATGTCTATGATTTGTATAAAAACCTAAAATCCAACAATTCTGGGATTAAATTGGATAATATATGGTACATTTAAAAGAATTAGACAGGCTTTACTGTTTTTAAAACAATCACAAAAAACTTTATTTTTATCTACTACTCACTATTAATAAATAGTTATTATTGAATCTTAAACATTAAGAGTCTAAGAATATTGCCATGGTATAGAAAGAATAATGTTCAATCGAATAATAATGAAAACACACAGGTTTCTATTTCAAGTGATTTAATTGGTTGGTTTCAGCAAATACATAACTAAAATATAATTCTTCAGTTTATCATTAAGGGGAATAATTTCAATCCATAAAAGAAGAAACTCATAAAAATAAAAAAATTATTTTTGTTTTAAATAATGAATCTGATTATTGAAAAAAAAAAAGAAGTTAAGGTAAATGTCTGGATTTCTAAAATGAAAATGTGTTTGAAAATAATTTTATTTAATTGACAAGCTATTAAATATACAAACAACTTACTTATAAGGCTACATGTAGCTAACCTATAATAGCTTACTGTAAATATGATGGTTGAGCAAACTGTTTAATATCCTATACAATTATAATTCATTACTTATTAACAACAATATTATTGCAATATTCCATTTACAGGTACTGATTTTGGTCAATGCATATCAAACTATAAACATATGCATTAAATAACCCTTCATGTATAAATCATAAAAATATTAACATTTACATTAACAATGGGTGATACTACAGTTCATATTTAACTTATTCTATAAATGAATTTAATAAGTGTACACTTTTATTACTTTATTATTCAAGTTTAATATAGGACAAAACTTCATAATGATTTCACAAACACACATTTTCCCTTCAAATTATTCTATTATGCACAATATATTCATCAGCACATATCTTATAAACTAACCATAACCTATTAAAAGTATAAAAAGTTTTTCTTATAGTTAAAAACCAATAGAATATCAACTGTATAATACAATTAAATGTACTTCAATTTTAGATTTTAAGTACAACTTTCAAACATCAATAAATATATTTGCTGAAATATATAAATATATTCAGACTACCAGCGAATTTGATTTTGAAACAGAGCAATATGACAAGAAAATGAATTTTGTGAGCACCACATTTTGGTAGCATTCCAACATTTTAAAAACATTAAAAATACCATTTCTTTGACAGTATGAATTATTTAAAAGTGCTGACAGCATATAGCTGCTCTAAAAGTTATTTTGCTATACTTTTTAAAAATAGAAAATACATTTGAAAGTAAGAAAACTTCCATCAATATTTTTTAATGAAAACATACCTAATAGGGTGTATACAGAATATCTTATAGATCTAAAATAAGAATTAAAGGAACTTAAATTAAACTTAGTGTATAGTTAAATATCTATTCAGTATTTGCATGCGGCTATTAAAATATAATAAAACAATATTAATATCAAAATAAATAGTCAATAAAATCTGAATAATCATTGTGTTTTAGGTGTTATTTGCTGCAGAATAAATACATGGTATACATTATCTATAAACATTACATTAAACCTTCACATTATTTTTATAAAATACAAAATATTAATTTAAAACTCAGTATTCAGCTTCCATACTTATGTTTCTCAACAATTAAAGACATCTTACAAAAATATTCTATTATTTATACATATATACTCTCCGGGGCAGATAAAAGTGTACAGTTGATTTTTTCCCATTTATTAAACATTTTATTTTTTTATGATAATTTTTAACCATGTGTTATGAAATAAAATTTATACATACTTTGTTTGATGTAAATAAACAAGTGTATTTTTAGAATAAATGGGAAAAATCAACTATACACTTTTATTTGTCCCTTAGAGTACATATATATGAATGTTTGTATTTTTAAAAGAATAACTATTTAAATAAACCTAGGTTTCCTTGAGGGGCCAACAGGGCATCTAAAGGAAGTTTATATTAATAACCATTCATAGTGTTAAATCATTTAACACTATTCTTTGAAATAACATACTTATGAAAGAAAATACATCATTATCGTAATCAAAACATGTTACGAATTAAACATTCATTATATTAAAAAAAATTAGAAATGCGAACTAAGACTACTTTTCAGGCAGTAAGTCAGTTAATAATAAAGGTAAAAATCTATTTGTAATATGGGTCATATCCAAAAAAAAAAATTAAATACAATTGAAGTCAATTGGTGACCAATCATTTAACTCCTCAAGCATAACATACATTACTATTTAAAGTTAGAATAGCTTTCATAAAGTCATATTTATACAATACTTATAACTTGATTGTATTTTTATATTTTGTTAAATTCTCATTTAATCACTTTTGGCCAACATCGATTACAAAAATATATTTTTTTAGTATACATTTTTCTATGCAATTAAAATCATAATGTTATTATAATGAGACTTCACTTCAAGTTATTTACAAAGGAACTGTAAAGATTAATAACACTATCATAACTGTTTATTTTTACTGTGTCCTACCTCTTCCATGCTACGCAATATAGCATTTAAATCAAATTTAAAATTAACCCACCTAGAAACACCAATGAATGGTTGTTCATAAGCAATTTGATTCTTTTCTACAGAAGTTGATTGAATTAATTCACTTTTCTTAGACACTGCATTAATATCAGTTACAATAGGAAATTCATTTGGCAAACAATTAAATGTTTTTGACGAGTTTTCTCCATTACTTTCACTATGGTTAAGATTAACATCGTCTGGTTTAATTGATTTAAAAATTTTTTTACGATTTCTTTTCTTATTTTTGCCTGATTTCTCAACTTTTCTAAATGCTGATTCAGTTGACAGAATATTAATGTTCTGCTTAAGTGGACTTTTGATGGAAGAATTATTACAATTTTCTTGAACTGCAGTTTCTTCTGATAAAATTGAAACAGAACTTTCCATCTTTGCAATATTATCAATAAAATTATTATATAATGACTCTTTACTCTGAACAACTACAATTGTTTTGCTTACTTTGTCAGAATGGTTAATATTACCCAAGAAGCCATTATTTTGCTGAAACTGTTCATGAGGAAATGACTTAGACTGACAAGTCTTATAAAAGGAATCATTGATAGAACTTAATAAGCCAGAAAATTCATAGCGTATGGGCTGTTCCAGAATATTAGGCCGGAATATTTGAATCTGCTTATCATCCCCTGAAATAAATGAATGAAAAAAGAAAGGAAATAATAAATAATTCAAATACAGGATAGTTTCAAGAATGCACTAAATATACTCAATTAAAATAACAATAATGATTATTTTGTAAATTAAGCATAAGAATTTAATTATTTTTTTAAACACATATTATTTAATGTTTTCTCAGTTACTCTGAAGCCCTTCTGTTGGGTGTTTTAAATATAAATATGCTCAATATGCTAAAGTGATGGCAGTAGTTGATTACATCGAGACATTAGAAATTACTGATGCATTCAAACTGATTCAACATTTTTCTAATAAAATCTATACATATATTTTATAACATAGATAATCCAACAATGAAAAGAAATTCCAATGTAGTCCTTCATTTAAGACAACAATTGAAACCATTAAGAAAAACTTGCCAAAAAAACTTTTTTTTAAAAACTAAACAACATATAAAAGTTGTAAACCTGAAAGATACCTTTGTGTTCAAAACATTGCTGACCTCAAAAGTGATAATTTAATACTTTTAACTAGAGGGAAAAAGTAACAGGAAGTGGGTATGACATAGAAATTCTGAGTTTTTTTTTTTTTAGAAAATTATAGCCTGGTAAATGAAGTTTGAAACGGGTATTTTTTATAACCAGAGGTCAAATGCATTTGAATTGGTATATGAAACTGTATTAGTTCTACTGACTATATAAAGTTCAAAATCTTCAAGAACGCACAATATCAAGTAACAAAGAAGTCATTGAAAGCTTTTTTCTAGCATTATCATTACTAATACATAATATTCTACCAAGTGAGAATCACAGATAAAAAGCTAGAATCCTATAAAAGTTAAATTATATAGGAAACTTTAGGAACTTCAAGAAACTACATGATGACAAATACCCACAACATACAACTTTGAACATTATATGATCAAAAACATGGTTCAAGCTTACAATAAAAGTAAACAAATATATAAATAATATCCTTCATCTGTTTGATAGATATGATATAAACAAAATATTGCTAACATTATATTTACCTTTAATATAATCATCCACTTTGTATGCAGTATTAGCCTTTGTGTTTACAAAATCTTCTTTCCTATCCTAAAAACAATCGAAAAAATCTCTATAGATTCCATACACATTGAAGGTATTAAAGTACACTTAGATTAAACGTTGGCACTCCTAGAATTTGTCTACTATTACTTTCTGAACATTC